>JAULBY010010836.1:0-24371 GCA_032358315.1 Ophiocytium majus
TGTGTAGGCAGCGCGTGCACACTGCAGTGTTGGCGTGCCCTGCTCAGCAGGGCGTGCGCGCAGGACCCGGTCAGTTGGGAAAAAAAGAGAACCGTTGGAAAAAAAAGAGAAACAGAGTTGGAAAAAAAAGAGAAATGGAGCGCATACTGTTGCATACTGCCGGGCATTGCCATCATCATCTTGTTGGCTAGCCATGAGGGACGCACACCCGGACAGCATACTTGGTCGTGCTTTGTCCAGTCACCCGCGCGCCATGTGCAGGGCTTTCCGCGCCCAAGCGGAGTTCAACAACAGCGCATGCAACACGTTCGAATTGGTCATGCCATTTCCAGTCGCACGCACAACATGTGCACAGCGCTTTCTGTGCGCCAAGCAGTGTTCGGTGAAAGTGCATGTACCGTGTATGTAAGATGCGGAATCCCACCAGACAACCTGTGACAGCAGTACGTGCAGCAGCACCCCACAAAATAGGAAAAAGAGCAGTTGCACCCAAGTGGAGTTCAACAACAGTCATGCTTTCTCCAGTCGCACGCACAACATGTGCACAGCGCTTTCCGCGCCCCAAGCAGAGTTTGGTAAAAGTGCATGTACCGTGTATGTAAGATGTGGAATCCCCACAACCACCAGACACCCTGCGACAGCAGTACGTGCAGCGGCACCACAAAAAAAGAGAATCGATTGCACCCTGTCAACCAAGGCGACCCACACAACCATGTGTCAGAGCCTATGGTATTTTTGTATTGTTGTGTGTGTTTGTGCTGTCATGCACGAGCGGCAGCAGTAGCAGCCGGCGCGCCTCTCATCACCACCGCAAGTTGAGGTGGCACTTGAAGTTCAAGCCGGCGCCGCGCCCGCGCACACGCCTTACATCATCCTCTTGACTTCAAAGAATTGCCGGATATAGCCCACCTGCACAGCATACGGCGGAGCAGCAGTACCGCCAGTGGCGCAGCGTCAGCAACAGCGATGAGGGCCGACGGCATGTGCAAGTAGGGACACCTGGTATGCGAATGTCGTGCTTGCCTAGAAGTGCTCTGGGCCTGTGGTCTGTGAGATTTGTCCACATGCCGCACGGTGCATCCCGCATGCATCATGCGCAAGAGGCACATGGGCTGCACTTTGCATAATGCCGCGCGAGGCACTCAGGTTCAGCACAACTCTGGAGAAAAGCAGAAATGCGGCAGTCACAGCTATGATATGCACGTCTGTTCCAGTACAACCATGCCTACCGCCATCCCTACCCAAGCAAGGGAACTGCGCGCAACAGCAGTGTCTTCCGTGTGCAGGTCATGCGCCAACGCCGCGGGTGAGCGCCACACAAGCTCCTTCAGTCAGAAAGCTCATGCAGGTGCAGCCGCGTGGTGGCCACACACACACACACACACACACACACACACATTTGTACCCATACCCACACATATTTCAGAAGTATATATATATACTACTGTAGTACATAGTTTACACGCACATGCTTCTAGTAGTCGTATACCATATGGTACGTATACACACACATCACACACATACCGGTACATACATGCACACACTTGGAAGTGCACATGCTTTGAAAAAGTATGTACATACACACTGTGCATACCCACGCAAATGTATACTTCGAGGTACTCCAGTTCATTTACTGTACTCGAAGTACTTCTTAAGTACCAACAGAAGTATTATCCACCGGCACGTGCGTCAAGTACATTGTGGTGCGCGCATACCTGCCACACAGCCATGGAGACCAGCATGATGGCCTCCGCAATGGTCCAGAGCAGCAGTCTCCGGTTTGTGCTGTCAATGGCTGCGGCGGCGGCAGTGGGTGCGTAACGCACGTGCAGCCGCACAGTTAGTGCATGGCGAGCGCCGGAAAGAAGCACAGCAGTTTCATGAACTGGTATGGCATAGGGGTAACTCCATGCGCTCGACAAATCAGCTGGCCGGTTCGAAAACAACAGTTTCCCTAGTCAATATAATTGATGACCATGTAATTAATTGACTCAAATTGTCTATCCCCTGGTTGACACCTACTGGGGCTGTGCTGCTGTACGAGCCACCTCGCAGCGCAGCCACTGCACAAGTCAACATGATGCATGGTCTGGCGCCAGGCACCAGCATGTGCTATCATCGGCGGCAGCAACAGCACGCCCTGGGCAGCAGCACGACCACCCTGTGCGCCGGCAGCCGAGCGCATGGGTCGGCGCACTTTGCAAGCACCGCGGTGAGCAGCGCGCAGTTGCTGATGCTTCAAAAGTACCACTCCTTTGAAGTATATCATGCTATCACACCGTGCATGCTCTAGGTGTGCATGGTACCGTACAACAGAAGTAGTGAAGGGCACCATCCATAGCTACAACGACACCACTTCCTACACTTCCTAGGGTTGACAGTGCACCCATGACTTTCTACGCACACACAGGTGCACGGGACTGCCATAGCACTGCTACATGCAGCAACAAGCGACATGCATGCACGACCCGGGTTCTTGCACACCCGCAGGTGCACATCAATTTACCGGCACAAAAACCGCGCGCGGGCGGCCAGCACTCACTGTCTTTGTGCGCCTGCTCTCGTTGACGCGCCTGCGCACCAAGAACACCGATGCGTGCAACACAACAAGGCGTGGTCAGCTGCTGGCTGCCAGAGCATATGAACTCAATCTAGGAGCGATTAACTCTAGGTCTCCCCACCAGTAGGGGCCGTCACCCTGGGCGGACCCGTGCAAGGGGGGTGAACAGAGCAAAGATAGCGCCTACGAAGGCAGCCAATCTCGCACCTACCAGAGCATGGATGCCATCATAGAGTGTGATGTCTTCGATACATGCGCTGCGTGCCTACACGTGCAACCACCGGCTGGCATGCCTCGGAAGCACCCACGCAAGCGCCCCTCAGCTGCCACAAACACCTGTGGTGCATGGCCTCGCGCAGTGTCTTGCGTGTCTTGTGTTCTGTTGTTCAGTCTTGACTTTTTTTGTCACTACTGCAACAAACATACTATGAGGTACTGATAAGTTTTAGTTCAGGTGTCAGCTTATGCCACAACGTCACGCAACAGCCATGCAGTGTGTTGGCAGCTCCCTGACCAATACCAACAGTGATCCACCATGGCTTTTGTTTAACCGTTACATCAGCGCAGTAATAGCTGCACTGCTGGGGTGCCTCCAAGCACAAGTGCCACCGTCTTATGTTGGCAACGATTTATGCACTGCCATTGTGAACTAACAACCCCTCCGTGCCCACAACTTGTCAGGGGTCACCCGCGCCACGTGTGCGGCGAATGCATGGCACGCGGCGATGTACATGCCGTCCACAGAATGTGCTTGTATATACGCTAATCATGTACTACAGTACTACTGTAGCAGTAGTATGTCGTAACGCCAGCAAACTAGTCAAGTACTCACGTATGTCTGGTGGTCAACCATTACGTACAGGTCCTCCACAAGCTCCTCACTTGCATCCAGCATGGCCTGCATCAACAGAGTGCATAACGGGCGCACACAACCAGGTATGGGTCAGGGCGTGTTTATACTTGAAGCACTTCTTAAGTATGTCACCGGTGTAACACAAGTATTCGGTACATGATTTATAAAAACAACTGTTGCTTTTTACTGCCAGAAACGTGAAATGCAGCGTACAGAGTGTTTTCCACGAATAAGTAAGTGTGCACAAACATGCCTTGGTATATTATATGGCAAACTTCGAAGTATATTACAACAGCTTTACACTGTGACCCATCACCAACAACACCACAGTGCGGCGCACATGGTAAGCCACGGAGAGCACAACAGCTGTGATGGCAGGCAAGCAAGAGCAGAGTGACCCAAGCCTACCAAAATTGTGCAGCGTCGACACTTAGACTGGAGCTGCTACGCACAGCAACCTCACAACAGGTGCACGCTGCATTTGACACGCGCATGAAACAGGCTGTTACTTTACTGCCCTGTAGCTTACGGGTGGAACATGTCCCCAGTTTCCCTGCCTGCCCAAATTTCACTTCCGTTCCAAGTGCCAACCCAAGCTGATTGTACGCAACTCTTCACAGCTGCACCTTGCTATCGCACCTGCTACAGTGTATTGTGGTCGCTGCCCCAAACTGCCAGCCTGCGCGACCAGCATGCAACGCCCCATGCATTTGCGGCAGTTCACCATCTTTTATAGATATTTTTGCTTTCACGCGCACACGCCAAATGCGCTTTCTTATAGGTACTGTACCTCTAACATACATGACGACACGGACACAATCATGGACACGATATTTGTGAACAGGTAGCACTGCACAGCACCGCTGTGCCTGTTTAACTGCCCCCGCCCCCCCCCCCTTCCCCCCTCCCCCACCCCGGCTGGGTTTAACATAGCTTTACACTTGAAATATACATGTGGCTGACCGCTGCTGGTAGGTAACTGCCGGTTACACGGGGGGCCTGGTTGATAATGCCCCACCCCAGCCTGTGTAGATGCAGCAGGTACGCCGCCGTAGTTTCCTAATCATGTATGACAGCAGTTTATGCACATTCCACAATACTAGCAGGCACCAAATCAATGTACATGGCGCACAGATGGTGTTACGTACTTCAACAAATACTAACCTCAAGTGCTACTAAGGTATATTTGATACCACGCCTTTCCACCGGTACGCTTTACATGTGCATCCCCATGAGTTAACAGCAAATACTTCGAAAGAAGTATGTGCCCACACGCACCTCCACCTTGCCCATCTCGCCCCCCTCGTGGTCCCCGTCCCAGTCCTCCAGCCCCTCCAGCCGGAAGGCAAACCCATACGTCCGCAGTATGCCATCATCCTTGTCCCCATACCCATTGTATAGACACATCTCGTACTCCCCTTCCTCGCTCACGTCAAAGTCAAACACGCCTTCCGGCTGGGCGGCGCTGTTGAACTTGGGCTCGCGGGGGTTTCGCACGTCCGTCACGACGATCCTGCGCGGCAGTTGCGCGGCGGTTACAGGTACGAGGCGGTTACGGTTTCAGGGTCACGCGGCAGTTACAAGGCGGTTACAGCTGTAACGGCGCTCAGGAACACTGCGGCAGTTACAAGGCGGTTACAGCTGTAACTTCTGCGGCGGTTACGGTTCAGAGACACACGGCAGTTACAAGACGGTTACAGGTAGTGATGCGGTTATGGCTCAGGGACACGCGGTGGGGCTGCGCACGTCTGTCACGACGATCCCGCGCGGCAGTTACAAGGCAGTTACAGGTCATGGTTTTTCCACCCCTGCACGCATTATGTGGCCTGCATTTTGGTTCGCACAGTGGGCTGCTGTAGATGCCGTGGTCGCCAGTACCCAAATCGAAACAGGGTGTGTCAACACTGGTGTGCCATGCTTTGCTGCATGGTCACTGGCACTTCAACATTCAAACCACAAGTCATGCTTCCAAAAGGCGATGATATGAGCACCTTGCATTGTATTTTGCGTGAGTCTGCGCGACATGTGATCCTAACCATGTTCACTAGTCCTGTACGTCAGTTGCCAGTCACAAGTGTGTATGCGCAGGAAGCGGCCTCCACAGCTGAGCTGCAGGTGCCAGCGGCTCATGCTAAATCTCCATGATTCACACATGAGTGGTCACATTGCACCATGGCGCGCCACACAGTACATGTAGAATATTTACCACTGCTGGTCAGCGCAGTGATGAAGCTGGGTGTGTGCGTCACGGCTGGCGCCACGCAGCAGTGCACACGTGAAGTGGCTGTATGCATCACAATGCACTACACAGCACATGTAAACTTTTTAACTATTATGCAAAACCGCTGGCCATTGCAGTGTTGAAGTTGGTGAGTGCCTCTCACTTTACTGGCTCCAAGGAGTCGTCGTCATTGAGCACCTCAAAGTTGCCCGCAACGGTGGAGTCAGCCGGCGCCGCCAGCAAAAAACACTCCCTGCAGCAGCACAGGTGCCAAACCATGTGTGATAAGCCAAACAAAAGGGGGACCTCCCGGCCTCTCACTTGGTTGATGTGATGTGATGTGTGCATAACACAGCGGCGTGCGCAGACCCTGTGGCAAGTTTTATCAAGTGTGGTT
This sequence comes from Ophiocytium majus, assembly GCA_032358315.1. Lineage (NCBI taxonomy): Eukaryota > Xanthophyceae > Mischococcales > Ophiocytiaceae > Ophiocytium > Ophiocytium majus. The sequence goes on from JAULBY010010836.1 coordinate 6,032, forward strand.
GCTGCAGCAAAGGCGGCCACGTGGCGCAAGATTGCAGGCAGCACGGAGGCACAAGAGGTGGCCGAAACAGCCCTGACGCCCTTCAATGGCGGGTGCAGGCTGGTCAAGCAATTGCACAGCATTCAAGATGCCATCACCACAGCACCAGCACACCACACCGCTGCCATTTGCTCCGGATTCCGTGCACTTGTCAACAGTTCCTCTGGACAACGCTGAAGTGGGGGTGCACCTGCGGTTGCAAAGCTCCGCACCTGTCCCCAGCAGCCACATCCACGCTGAGAGCACCGGCACGACGCCAGGAAGCTGCTATCACGCACAACGCCAGCGGCGCCCGCATGCTGCCAGCCCTGCTGCGCCACTGCTGGGGCTGTTCTCAAACCAGTTGCGCACTTCGCAGGTGGTGATTTGTCAGAGTTCACTGGCGACGCTCCTTGTTGCCGTGTATCGGTGACAATGCGCTCGCTGCTGCTGTGGTGTGACCGCGCTCCCTTCTCCGCCTAGAACCAGCCAGCAGCAGCTCCCATTGGCAACGCACACAAGCTTGCAAAGTTCGATTGATCAATGCAGGCAGCGGGAGGTGCCCGAGTAAACGCGAGTATCTCGAGTATGCCCGCCGTGCATAGTGTCTGCTGAGCACAAAGTCTTCCTACAATTTCACTCGTGTACCCTCTTCCAAGACAAAGGCGCACAGCGGCGGGGACAGAGTGTCAGGCCAAGGCGAGCGGGGGGAGCTCAGTCTGCACTGCCGCCGCCGCTGCAGGCAAGTCGCGTTGCCACAAAATGTGTGCCAGAGCCGCAGATGCTGTTGTGCAACATGGCAATGCTGTGTGTGCGGGCCTGCCTGCAACGATGACTGCCAACTGCGCGACTCTGACCCGCGCTTGAGCTTGCCTCGCGGAGTGCATGCGTCAGGACATCGGGACTACCATGGCTGCACAATCAGCCTCAGTCGCTGAGGGTGCCAGACCTGGTGCAACGGCCGTGGCCCAATGGCGCATCCACAGCCTTGTTCCATTCCGATTGCGCGGATACATGAAGGAACCGTGCAGGGGCGTGCTCCCACTGCACGCCAACACTTGTGTGCCTGCCTTCACCCAGCAGCATCGCAGCATGTCCGTTTCTCACCCACGCTCCCGTGCTGCTCGTCCAATATTTGCATCTCAACTGGTGCATCTTCAATGCTGCACCCTGCCCAACTGTTGTGGCAAACGCACTTGGTGGCTCTGCAACATGCAGAAACGTGGAGCAATGCGGCAAGCTGCGGCTGCGGGGGCGCTGCTGTGCCTGGCGGGCTGCGCTGAGGCTTTCACTGGCGGAGCCTGGCGCGCGCCATGTCTGGGCAGGCAGACTTCAGGCAAGACCCGGCCCCAAATTCCCCAAACCTGTTGAAGTGGGCTGCTGGCCGGTTGTGCTCAGCAGCTTTTGGTAGATGTCACAGCAGTTCACTCTTTCACCAAGCTCGCCATCTTCTTTCCTAGGGCGGCACCCTGCTGCATGCGTTGGATAGCTGCTTAACTGCGCGGCAGCGCTGTATGTGTGCAGGCAAGCCTGCCGCGGCCCGCGGCACTGGTGGCCGAGTTAGGTCATGCACCGCTGCAGTAGCTGCGGCAAAAGGCTGCCCCCTTAGCTGCAGTTTGTACGCGGTCGAGACGTAGCAGTTCCCACCCGCAAGCGCGTTGTTGGCGCCCATCTCCACTGGCACTGCCGTACTCTATAACATGGACACCAGTGCACAGCAGCACCATGCACACAGTCCCAGCTCCATGCATGCAAAGCCGACCTGCGCCTGGCGCTGTGTCTAAATCAGTCTTTGCATTCTGCCCATCATCTCTTCCAACAAGCGGTGAAGCGCCCATCGGCGCTACAGGTACCTGCGCTCAACCACAACACAAAGACGCCAACCACCGAAACGCAGCCCCTACCAACCCAGCTCAGCCCACTACCGCAAGTGATTGTTGTTGATGCTCATGTGTATGCTATTCAAGTGCGCGCAGCGGTGGCGCGGCGGCCCGCGGCTGTGCGCATGAGCAGCGGCACCAACCCAGCTCAGCCCACCACCACAAATGCTTATTACTAATGCTTGTTTGTATGCCGTTCACGTGCGCGCAGCGGCGGCGCGGCGGCCCGCGGCGCCGCGCATGAGCAGTGAAACCAAGGCGGAGCCCAAGCGCGGGCTCGCCAAGACGGACTCCAAGGGCATGCCCATACTGGAGGTGGACCCGGAGGACACGGGACTTAAGGTGAGTGAAAGGGGTGCTAAGCATGCATGCACGGGTTGCTGCTGAGCAATTGCTGCTGAGCAACCGCTGCTGAGCAACCGCTGCTGAGCACGCTGCCCATTCTGGAGGTGGACCCGGAGGACACGGGGCTGGAGCGCATGTAATGCAGTGCAGCACTGCTGTGCGGTGCAGTGTGTGCGCCATCTAGTGCCGATTTAACACACACGTACGCCCCTGCCAGTTTCGACTGGAGTTGAACTTGCAAAAAGGGTCAATTTCAAATCTATGACCAATGTAACGTGTTTTTATGATATACTATTCATTTATTTTCAAATAAATGAAAACTTCTTCCTTTCTGCTTTTCACATGGACATATTGAAATGCACTCTGAGGTGCAGTCTGGCTGTGCATCTGAAGAGGTGCAGTGCAGCTGGCATCCGACCCCACTCAGCGTCAGCCCAAACTAAAAGGGTGTTGAAAATAAGCACTGGACTAATATCACGCTTCGGACTATTATTATTTTTATTATCATCGTCATCATCATCATCAATATCTTTGTCATTGTTGATAAGCGCGCATGTGCGTCACGGCTGCAGCGGCGAGCAATGGTGCCTTTCCGCCATGACAGCGCCTATTTGCGCGCGCACTGCTCCTGCGTGCGCACTTTTAGGTGACGCCGACTGCCTGGAAGTGGCCGGCCAGCTGGCCCTACGCCGGCGACTACTTTGACAGGTGCGCAGCTGCAACTACTTCAAGTAGAATGTCTCTCGCACGTAACTGCAACTACGTGAAGTCGGATTTATCACACACACACACCGAAAAAGCCGGCCGCCGTCCTGCTTTGCAAGCTGTTGCCCGGGTTGATCACTTGTCATGTGTTGCGGTATTCGTTCTGGTGGTCATTGTTCTGGCTGGCGGCGGTGCTTTTGTGCGCCGCGAGCCTGCGTGCTGTTATTTGCTGATAACCTTTAACATGGTGGGCTGTGGCGCCTCTGTGCTCTCGCACAACTACCGTCTCATGCCTAGACTCTGAATACTTACGTGCCCATTTCAATTGTCTATTGATTTCTAATACCAATAAGTAATTGGCTTAGGCGCCAAAGTTAAACCACCCCCCTCCCCGCCCAGTGGCGTCGTCAGCTATGGTGAACGCCGGGGTTACTCTGTCTGATTTGGGTGCCTCGCAGTGAAACATAGCCCCGCACCCGTGGTTTGCGTCAAATTGACATAATTGACCAAGGCACCTAATGTGGGGCAAAGCGGTTGTAGCAGCAGCACGCAGAAGCACAAACGGTGGCTGAGTGCTGTAAGCTCTGCTTGCGTTGCGGGCTGCGGTTGGCGGCGCGGACACACGCCGGTGCGCAGCCAGCGGCACAGCTACTGCTGAGCATGGACTCACAGTCATAGAGCACTCTAGTGTTTTGGTTGGACAGCTGCTCTCTCTCTCTGCCAAGACCTGCTTTGGGGCCCGGAATTTTCTGGCGCGCTGTGGCTGACCATCGCTTTTTCTGCCGTCAATGTCCCGCACAGAGAGAGCTCCGAGGCGGACCCTGACTTCTACCGCGTGGCCTCCGCATCCCTGGCCAATGCCAAGGTACAGTGCTGCACAGCGCGACTAGGCTGAGAAGCAGTACATGCATGTATCCATACGCTTATGAAGTATTTGTTTTGTATACATCGAAGTACAGACTGTTAAATGCCTACTGAAGTGTATCTGCACTGAAGTGCATATGTGCATGTGTACTTCAAAAAGTACACTTCTGTACAGTACATGTACATCCTTTTTGCTGCTAGCATGAGTAGGATGAGTGTGTGTCCACGTATGTGTATTTCGTATCACATGCTTCGAAGTATGTGCATAATACATTGTGTATACAGATACATGCATACATGTATACTGCTGTAGTATGTATATGTATACACTTCAGTAGCTGCGCATGCTTGTGCGCACCAGCTGGTAGCAGGCTTTGGTGCCACGCTCATTGCTGTAAAACGCCGTTGCCCGCACATGCCATGCAGCCCTGCTTGCACTTTGTACAGTATCAAATACACTGCGCTAAGAAGCATGTATACTTGAAGTATATACACCCGTAATACACATGTATGTGAACGTGTACTTGCACATGTACTAGCAGTAACTGACAAACCACATGATTTCCTTGTCTGCGAATGCAGGTGTTTGATGAGGAGGCCGAGCGGGCGCTGCAGGCGCACCTGGAGCGCTTCATCCCATCTGGCGCCGAAGTGCTCGAAATCGGTACGTGTCAGCACCCACTGTGGTGGTTTTTGGGTGGTCGCAGAAGCTCTGGAAATATGTTCAGTGCTTACTGATTTTGTGTGGTACCTGCAGGAATAGATCATCCAGCAGAAGCTGGAAAGACTGAACCCCCCCCCCCGCGAATTACGAAATATTTATTTTTAAATTGGTATGTGCCGGCACCCACTGTGGTGGTTTTTGGTATTTGGGGTTGGCAAGAGAAGCGTTTACAAACTATTTTTTTTGTACGAGTTGGCAACTGCTATTACCTGTGGGTAAAACCATCCAGCAGAGAGGTTTTTAACTGAAAAGCAGTATACTTCTAGTGGTGAGTAAAGACTGTGATTTAAGAAGTAACACTTGATTGCGTAGTGGTTGTCGATCTGAGTAGTACCTAGGGATATACGCCACCCGTGGTTTTCACTGTTGTCAGACTCGAACATGTTGTCTACCGCTTTCTTGCCAAAAACACATGACCTGCTATTGTTTGTAAACAGTGTGTGTGTGTAGGTTGCGTCTAGTGTAGTGGCGCGGCATGCAGCTGGTGCTCATAAATTGTCATAAGTTGCGTGCACTCTATTTATAAAGAAGAGCGCTTCATCCCGCCGGGCGTACAACTGGTTGAAAGTGGTATGCGTAACTTGCCGGTGGTGATGGCAAGTGACCGTGATACGCCGCAACCTGTGGCGCAGTCATAAGCTGGTGCAGGAGGTTTCTGCGACTCCGGTACACTGTGGAGTACCACGTACTACTCTAGTACTTCGAGTAGCATTGTGTCATCATTCAACACTGCACTGAAGTAGAAATGCACCTGAAATTATTTTCGTTTCTATCTGAACACTACTGCTAGTAGTGTAGAAGGCCCGTTTGGTATGCGGGTTTGTGTGGCATGGTCGTAGGGCCGTACTATTCACAGGCCTTCTTTTGTGTAGTCGCTGCTTGGATTTTTTCGCTTCCGCACACGTATTCAGGTGTCCCCTGAATGGTGTTCGTTTTACCTCATACTTGTATGGAACTCAAGTGCGCGTGTGCTACTGGTTTGCGTCGCGCCCGCGCTGGCGCGCCTTTGTACCTTTATGTCACTCATGATAACCTAATGTCTGTACTGCATGGAGCTCATGTGCACGTGTGCCACAGCTCTGCCCGTGGCTGAGCGCCCAGGCTGTCCCAACCACCCCCCCCACCAAAATGCTATCACATCTCATGTTTTGTATGGAACTCATGTGGGCGTGTGCTACACAGGCGCTGGCGCGCACTCGTACCTTCCCACCGGCCTGGCGCGGTCCCGGCACGCCGGCGTTGGCATTAGCAAGCAGGAGATGGATGCTAACCCTGCGCTGCTGGAGGCGCCCATTGAGCAGGTTCGTGGCTGTCGTGCACACTTCAAGAAGTACTTGGAGTCCTGGTTCAGTTGAAGTTGAGATTACTTGCAGTCGGTATGGTACTCATAGCCACATGCAAGCAATGTTGCCATCAGTTGAGGGTGCTAACCCTGTGCTGCTGGAGGCGCCTTTGAGCAGGTTCGTGGCTGTCATGCATAGGTCAAGAAAATTTGAATTTCTGGTTCAGTTAACGTTGAGATGATTTGCAGTTAGTGCTCGCAGCCACATGCAAGCCTCGTTGCCACATGTCGAGGTTGCTCCCCCTGCACTGCGTGAGCACCCATTGAGCAGGTTCGTGGCTGCGGTGCAGCTGAAGTTCTTCTTGGACATTTGCACTTGGAAGTTTACGGCTCATCTGAAGGGATGGGGGTGTTGATGGAACAGGTGTGCAGTCTTTTTAGTACAGAGGTGAACTTCTGGTCACGTTGAAGTTGAGGTGGAAGAAAAAAGGACATTTTTGGGCGCGCTCGGTATTTTTTGTGGCACTTTGACATGTCAAAACTATTCTGTCTGACTTGAAGTATACTTGAGGTACATTTCTAGTAAAGGACGCGCACGTCATGCTGTGTGATGTCCACATGCTGTTGGCAGGCGCGGTGCGCAGGCAGTGCTGCTGCCCCCGCACTGCAAGCGGGCGCAAAGTTGCTGTAAGTATGAGGTGTCAGTCATGATGCTGTGGTGAATACGCTTGGTGCTCGAGAAGTATGCTCATGCTGGTCGAGGCTAGCGCGTGCACAGTGACCTTATCCAGCTCAGCAGCACGAGTCTAGCTTCGGAATCCTGCTTTTGACCCCATGTAGTGTACTACTACTAGTAGTACTACGTACTATATTGCAGTTTCTTGGCGCTGTGACCTCAACACAAGTCCATTTGTTGCATCTGCGTTGGGCTGCCCAGGTAAGCAATGAAAACTCTGTTGGTTCAGTGCCCGCCCCGCGCTTTCTTTGAACAAAAAAGAAGGCATTTACAGTACACTGCTTACAAATACCTACACTAGTTCACAGTGTTCTGTAGTGTAACCATGTACATGTGCATGTTTACAAACTGATCCTGAATTTCATACTACTAAAGTACATGTGTACACTTGTGCAGTACTTCAAAGTACAGTGCACTCGCGGTTTAGTGCGCTTTGCTTTGGTGCGGTATGGGATTTAGTGTGGTATGGGATTTAGTGCGGGGTCCAGAGACAGTGTCACAGACCGCATGATTCTGTACAAACAATGCACAGTGCCCTATTTTGATTTAGTGCGGGTCTTGCTTTAGTGCGGGGTGCTAGGGGTGACACTACCCCGCACTCAATCGTGAGTGCACTGCATATCTTAATTATACTGGAAGAAGGACTGCATGTACACCTTCTTTTTGGTGTGCAGGTGACACGTGTGCGGATGCTGCACCATCCAGGTGCCTGTTGAGCCGCGGTGTACAGTCCATCATGGTACATGGTGGTGTGTGCACACAGGGGGCGTAGTCGCTGATACTCGACACCCACGGTGCCTGCAGGGCAGTGCTGCATAAATTTACAGCTTTCCGTCAGAATCCACACACTTCAAGAGTATTTGGAATCGTGCTGGTCACAAAGGTTGTATCAACACTCATGTGTGCACGTGTAGGTGCTGCAGCGCCTGTGCGCTCCCCTGCACCTGGAACTGGTGGCGCATGGGCGGAAAGCCCCAACCAAGTTCAAACCCTGGCCTTTTTTTTACCGTACTGTACTGATGCAGTAAAACTGCTACCACTGCTCTTTTTCAGCGATCACATCTGGTCACCGCTGCTCTGCAGTGCGGATGCCGCCCCCCCCCTGGCTGCTGCTTCTGTCACTACTCAAAGGACAGTAGTGGTGGTGTACAGCAGCAGGAGGTGGACGCGATGGCGTGCATGAAACCCGGCTGCTGTTACTACTACTACAAGGCTACAGAACTACGTGCGGCTGGATGTGAAAGCCCGCCAGTACGGCGCACATGAAATTCCCGTCACAATTACTACTCTGAAGTACTTCTATAGCTTCATGTTCATGATATCATTCATCATTGTACTACTAGTAGTACTACTGTACAACTTGAGAGGTGTCTGCTCAGCAAGACCTGGACGCTGAGCAGGACCTGGACTGTGCGCATGAGTCCTCTTGCGCGGTGCATGAACTCCCATTCGCACTTACTACTACAGTATGTATTTGGTGGACATGTTGTTATTGTCATTATCAATGTGTGTGTGCGCCAGGACCTGAATGCTCACCAGGACCTGGACTGCGCGGACGAGTCCTTTGATGTGGTGCACTAAATCAGTCACTTTTATTATTACATCATTATTGGTGTGTTAAAACTGGTGTGTACAAGATGTCTTTTGTGACTGTATTTGCCTGACAGGACCTGAGCGCGCACCAGGACGTGAACTACGCGAACAGGTCGTTTGACGTGGCGCATCAAACCCCCTTCACAGTCACTCCATTATTGTGTCACTATTGGTGCACTTCTGAAGTCTAACACTGGTGCGTACAACACTGTCTTTTGTCACTGTGTTTTTTATTTATGGCAGGACCTGAACGCGCACCAGGACCTGGACTACGCGGACGAGTCCTTTGACGTGGTGCTGGTCACCAACGCCGTTGAGTTCTTCCTGGAGCCGCGGGCCGTGCTGCGCGAAGCCCTCAGGTGGGTCACCTATGCTCAGCAGCATCATGGGGTCCCACAATTGTGTTTGCTATTGTACTAGCTACACAGAAAAGTTTTGCATGTAAATTGTTCTATTGACCATAATTACACCACTCGCTGGCCAACCTCAAGTTACACCCGCGCGTATCTTCAACAATATTTCTTGCCGAATGCTTTTTGGAGCCGCGGGCCGTGCTATGCGAAGCCCTCTGGTGGCCCATCCACACCCAGTAGTAGCTTTCATAAATATGCTACTTAATTAGTGATGGGTCACGGCGTATAACGTATTTTATACGTTACACAAAATACGGCGTATTCCTACGAATTTCTACGCCCCAAAACGCGATGTACGGCGTATTTGCCGTACAAATTTGTTCATCTGCATACATTGTACGGCGTATTTACATGCGTTATACGGCGTATAATGCAAAAATTATACGCTGTGACCCATCGCTGTACATAGTACTTGCACTTGAAGCCCGCAGGTGCGTCACCTGTGCTCACGATATTGTGCACAGCACGGCTCGTGCACCCAGCGCTCGCAATGCGCCACCAACCAGGCTGCCATTGGTACTGCAGCAGTCCTGGCTGGCAACGGCGTCACAGCGGCCCTCGTAGCTAACTTGCATGTATGGCTAGTGTTGGGTCACTGCGTGTAGCGTATTTCATATATTATGCAACATAAGGCGCACTTCTACGTACTCATAAATATGCCCGAAACCTATATACGGCGTATTTGCCGTGCAAATACTACAGTAGTATGTTCATGTGAACACATGGTGCGCTGTATTTACACACGTTGTATGGCATGTACCACTAAGTTTGTACGCTTTGACCCATCACTTTGTATGGCGTGCTGCGTGTGTGTGCGTGTGCGCGCAGGGTGCTGCGCCCCGGCGGCCACTGCATTGTGTCCTTCACGGGCAAGGACGCCTACAAGCCGCTGCGCCCCAAGCAGGTGCGCGCGTGTGTGGCCTCCCTCCTTGGCTATTCATGGCGCAATATGCTCATGCTGTTACACCCGCGCTTGTGGTGCCACTTGCAGAGCTGAATTGGGACAGGATCATCATGCTTGATACGCATGAAGCACCACCTACTGCTTGGTTGCACAAGTACCAAAGGAAATGTTTGAGTACTTCCAAGTGTTTATTAGTGACAGTCGACTGTGAGACAGTGTATGGGCGCCCATTGCTTGGGCTGCGGTCCCGCCTAACTTTCAAGCGCCGAAAAAAATCAATTGCCTTGGCGTCGCTGCGCCAAAACCCACCAACGTATGTATGATATGCATGAAGTACCTCATCCATTGTGCAAAAGTACCAAAGAGAATGTTTGAGTATGCATAGGCGGACTTGCCTCCATACCAGCAGCAGCACAGGCCTGCCCGCACACCACTGAGTGCGCTCCTGCTGGTTGCTGTTGGCTGCGCGCCGCATGCCGCCTGCGCAGATCAATATGCGCCGCGACATGAATGACATGCACCACTGAGCACGCTCCTGCTGTTTGTTGTTGGGTGCGCTGAGCAAGATGTGCCGCGACATGAATGGCGTGCACCACTGAGTGCGCTCCTGCTGTTCGTTATTGGCTGGCTTGCGCCTGAGCATGAATGGCGTGCACCACTGAATGCGCTCCTGTTGTTTGTTGGCTGGCTTGCGCTGAGCAGATCAAGATGTGGCGCGACATGAACGACGCGCAGCACATGTGGGTGGTGGGCTCCTTTTTCCACTTCAGCGCTGGCGAGTCATGGTCGGACCTCAAGGGCTACGACATCACGCCCACGGGCAGCCAGGGGTTCATGAACCAGCTCGGGTGGGTGGTACGCCTGCCGCCGGGTGGCGGCAGCTGCTGCACGTGGTGTTCGAAGCAGTGCGGGGCACAGCAGCGGCAGTGCTCAGCAGCAGCAGCCGCTGCTGTGGTGCTCAGCAGCAGCTGCTGCAGTGCTCAGCAGCAGCAGCAGGGCTGCCTAGCAGCAGCAAGCGCTCAGCAGGACTGCGCCAGACGCCACACCGCGCATCCACCACGTGCTCTGACCGCGCCGCACCAACTGCGTCTGTGCTCGCTCACCCGGGGGGAGGGGGGGACTGAACCACCTGCGACGCACCGTGTGACATGGCATTGACACAGTGCTGCACTGACACCACCGCCCACGCCTGTCTGCACCCCGCCTGCTGCCGCCGTGTCCCACGGGCAATAGAAGCACCACTGCACTGCACCGCGCAATGTGACACCCGCCTGTCGCCGCGGCACGCACCACCGCCACGCTGATACCCCTCCCCTTCTCCTGTTGTTGCGTGGGCGAGCGCAGCGGTGGCAAGAGCGCCGTGTACGCGGTGCAGGCGCGCAAGGCGGTGCCGCCAACGGACCCTGCGGGGCGCGTCCGCCAGTGGCTGCGGCAGTGCGACGGCATGGAGGCGGACGAGCTGGACCTGCTCGCGCTGCGCCTCATGGCCGACTACAACGACGCCGCCACTCCTGCGGGTGCGTGCTTTTGTGGCAGAGTTTAAGTTCCTTTTTGCTGGTATCGCGATGCTTCGGAGTGGGCGCGCTTGGGTGTCGCTTTTGGGCCGTCTGGGGCAGTCGGACGGCGCCGTTGAAGTTTTTTTGTGGAGTTGAAGTTTGTTTTGCTGGTAACAGGGTGATCGGAGGCGGTTGAAGTTGTAAGTTGAAGTCCAGTGGTTGCGGCAGTGCGACGGCATGGAGGCGGACGAGCTCGACCTTCTCGCAATGCGCCTCGTGGCCGACTACAACGACGCCGCCACTCCTGCGGGTACGTACTGCATTTGCAATGAGTTCATGCGCTGTGTTCTTGCGCTACGCTGCTGCTGGCCCCGCGCTGCTCCGGAGCGGATGTGCTTGGTTGTCACTTTTCGGGCGGTGTGGGGCAGTTGAAGTTGCAGTTGACCTTTGTGCCCCGCGACGCGCCTCATGGCCAACTGCAACGACGCCGCCACTCCTGCGGGTGCGTGAGCTGTGTGTGTGCGTGCGGCGGGTTGACGCACCCGGGGCAGGCTCGCTTGGGTGCCACTTTGCGTGTGGTATGGGGCAGTTGAAGTTGTAGTTGAAGTTGGTGCCTCGCGCTGCGCCTGGTGGCCGACTACAACGACGCCGCCACTCCTGCGGGTGCGTGTGCTGTTTGTGTGCGTGCGGCGGGTTGACACGCTGCATTGTTGCTGGCGGCACGGTGCTTTGGAGCGGGCGCGCACCGGTTCCCGTTTTTTGGGCGCTCTGGGGCAGTTGAAGTTGGCATTTTCTTGAGTTGAGGTTCAAACTGTTCGAAGTTCCTTTGTACAGGCATGGTTTGAATTCTTTTGAAGAGTGGGGTTTGCCTGTACAGGGCTGCCCCTGTTGCTGCGCACGCATGGCCCCTTCTCTGTCTCCCACAACGCGCTGCTGGCTGTCATGACACATCGAGCGCTTTGCTAGAGACGCACCCTCCTTCTTTCTCAGCTCTGCTCACGACGCCGCTGCCGCCCACCCCCTCCCTCCTGCTGCGTGTCGCTGCAGAGGCGGAGGCGGTGATCGAAGCCGCCAGCAGGACCCCCGTGGTGCGTCACAGCCGCAAAACCACCACAAAACCGCACCCCGCAGCGTTGCCAACCGGTCACACTCTGACAGGGTGGCAGTGTCAGAGGCGCCTGTAGCCTACCTTCCTCCCCCCTGCGCTGTGCACCTGCTGCAGTATGTGTTGAAGGCCTGCCATAGTTCCCTCAATGCTGCTGGCTAAAGCCTTGCCTCAGGGGTCTGCCAGTTAGAGCTGTTATTCTCGTGTTAGGTGCCTCTGTGCGAGTGGCCGGCTGCGGCAGCTGACACGCCCGCCGTGTGCCTGTGCTCAGCAGCTCCTTGTGCTCAGCAGTCCCTTGTGCTCAGCAGCTCCTTGTGCTCAGCGCCTCTTTGTGCTGTGTGTGTGTGCGTGTTCGTTTGTTGTCCCTGCTGCGCAGGTGTACAGCGTGCTCAACCAGCTGGCCAAGGGCGTGCTGTACCCCCCGTACAAGGTGGGTGCCGCGCACACGTGTCATGCTCGTCCTGTCAGCGACGCGGAGGCGCCAGACGCATAGGTTCTTGTGCTGGAGCGCACAGCATGCCCGTGTGCTGCAGCCCATTTCCACGGTGTCCTCTTTTTCATACAGTAGCTGCTTCTGGAAGTGTTCTGAATTTTCACCGTGGCGTTTGAATGAAATCACAGGGCGTTTCCATGTAGCCTTGATCTGACCTATTGATTTCCAGCTCCCGTGCACGTGTGTGGACTTGAGCGCCAGCCCGCATGCACTGATAAATGGCGCGCGGTGTGTGCGTGCGCGTGAATTTCGCCTTGCAGGCCCTGCTGGCCTCCCGCCTCGTGTCAGACCCGCGCTGGACCGGCAGCGACGTGCAGGTACTCACTTCAACTCACTGAATATTACTACTTCAAGTTACTTACTTCAAGTACCTGCCTGCCACCCAGGTCACTCGCCGGTGACACTGGCGCGGCAGCACTGCTCAGCACCGGCTTCTACAGTACCTATTCCCCCCTGTCACCCACGTTTCAGCGTGCTCTCTCGCTGAGTGCGCCGTGCGCTTGTTCGTTCACCGCAACCCATGCCGGCACATCGTGCGGCACCAACATGGCCGTCTAGCAAGCCGTCGTTGCCGCACCCCGCTTGCGTTGGAGACAGTTGAACGCCGCCCCCGCCTCATTCCTATGGCACCCAGTCCGTAGTCCGCGTGCGCAACAGACACAGTCGTGGGTGCACCGCTGTGGACTCTGCCTTCTATCCCCCAAACTACTTTCTAGAAGAGCTCTGCGCCTCCTTTCACAGCGCAGCGTGCGCTGCATGCGCGCTCTGCGTCTGCGCAGCACAGCTCACAGGCACTTGCCGCTGCACCCCTTGTTGGCATCCGCAACGGCCGAAAGCAGCCTTGTTTTCTCCCTTTGTTTCCCTCATGGCCGCAAGGCCAGTGTGCTGAGTATGTGCTGCGTCTGCCGTGGCGCTGTTGCCATACGTGCAGTGTGCGGCGCTTGCCGCTGCGTCCCTTTAAGGCATTTGTAAACAACAGCCGACAGCAGCCTTTTTTCCTCCATTTTTTTGGCTCATGGCCGCATGGCCACTGTCTGCCATGTGCGCTGCCTCTGCTGCGGCGCTGCTGCGTATTTGCTGCGTCTGCCGTGGCGCTGCTGCCGTCCGTACGCGCAGTGTGCGGCAATGAAGGAGGGGCTGGGCATGACCGCCGTGGGGGAGGAGTTCTGGGCGCCCCTGGGCCGGCTCAGCATGCAGGTGCGCCTTGCACATGAAGCTCCACAACGCAATAGAAATGAATGCTTCGGCGTGCAAGTAAAAAAATTAAGAATCAATGTTTGTTGGGTTTGACATGACGCGAATTTTCGTGCAAGAGAAAAAATGGTACGCTACCGAGGCAGACTCACCAGGCAGGTGCGCAAAATAGCAAAACTGGTTGCCGCGCTGCAATGCTAGTGCTTAACCGCAGCGCCATGATGCATCGCCGCGAGTCCCGCCTGCAGCGTCGCTGAGTGCAGACGCCTACAGGGGGCGCTTGTCGTGACTTGCTGCTATTGATGGGTCAGGATGCATAAACATGTCTTGTACGTTGTACAAACGACAGCTGTTCCCTACAGTCGGAACGCGATGCACGGCGCACACGGTGTGTAAATACGTTGATACAAATGCGTTGTACGCCGTGCGTACGTACTTTATACGGCGTGTAGTGAAAGTTGCATGGATCGGCTGTTTCCCATCACTACTTACTGCTGTGACAGAAAAAATATCTAATTCTATACGTCAAAGTACATTTATACAGAAAAATGTCCAATGCTTCCGTAACGCAGGCACTCACACACGCTACGCCCCATGCCGCGCCATCGCCCCTCCACAGATGTTGCCCGAGGACAAGGTGCTCCTCCCGCCACACACAGACAAAATCTCAAATATTTCGAAGTATTGCCTTAACACAGCCCTGCGCTTGCGCCACCGCCACACACAGACAAAGTCGCAAACAATTCGAAGTATTATCGCAACACAGGCACTCACACATGCTACACAATGCACTTGCGCCGCCACCGCAACATGCGAAGTACCCAATATTGCCGCAACAAAGCACTCACACACACCGCGCCCTGCATGTGCGCCACCGCCCACAACTCGCAGATGCTGCCGGAGGACAAGGTGCTCCTCCTGTCTGAGATGATCCCCCTGTTTGGCTCGCCGGAGGGCGACAAGGCGCGCTCCGAGTTCATCCCCACCCTCGAGTCCGCCATCAACACCATCAAGGGCATGCTGCCCAACGCGCCCCCGGGGGACGTGCAGCTGCTCGCGGTGAGCTTTTTCTTGCAACATATACTTCAAAGTATACTACTAGTATGTCTGCTTCAGCCACGGTGCCGGCACCTTTCCTTGAACGCACCACATCTCTATGATGGAATCCGCGCTTTGGTAGGTGCGAGACTTGCTGCCCTGGGTAGGCGCAGGTCTTTGCTTTGTCCACCCCTTGCACGGGTCCGCCCAGGGCGATGGCCCGTACCGGTGGGGAGACCTAGAGGTTACCGTTTCTAGATTGTGACCATACACAATGCAGCACACCATGCATACAATGCTAGAGGTTATCGTTTCTAGATTGAGTGTTCATTTTGGTGATGCGTCATGGCTTAAAACGTGTTTTATACTTCGTATGTTTTACAAAAAATGGCGTATTTTGACGCACAAAGACGCGACAAGCTGCGTATTTGCTGTGTAAACACGTTGATTTTCACACGTTACTACACTGTATGCACATGCGTTATACGGCGTATGATGCAAAGTCTATATGCTGTGACCCATCACTACATACTTCGGAAGTACACGTGGTGGATTCGATGCTACTGTGGTAGCATGGTGTTCTGTTTGCCGTCAACTCTTCGCTAATGGTCATGAGTGCACCAGCAACACCATCAACACCATGCTGCCTGACGCGGAGCGCCCTGGCGGAGGTGCAGCTGCCCACAGCCAGTAGCTGTTGAAGTGGTATTCTTGCGGTGTCGGCAAACACAGCGCAGCAGCATGCAGCCAAGTGTAGAGGCGGTTGCACTGCACCTGCACAACACACCCAGAGAAACAATGCGTGCACTCGAGCTCAGCACTTTCTGCTGCTGCCCCTCCTCCGCACCGGCGCCGTAAAAGCTTGTACTCATCTATTCCACCAATTTAGGCTACCATGACTTCCCAAATTTCCTCCCGGGGGTTGTTTTTCCCCATCTAAATTAAGAGCTTGCTGCCGCCCCTTGCCCCGCCCCACCGGCGCCGCCAGACGCACAGCACAATAGCCCAGAAGCTACACTTAGAAGTTTTGAAAAGGAAATAATCAACCGCAATGATGCGCGCGGCGCAGCTCAGCACTTCCTGCCGCTGCCCCTGGCCCGCCCCACCGGCGCCACAATACTTTGCAGTCTTTTTCTCTGACATCTGCCATGCCGCCTTACCACGTCTCCTCCGGGAGGTTGATTTTTCCCATCTGTACAAAGAGCTTGGCGCCGCCCCTCGCCCGCCCCACCGGCACCGTCAGACGCAAAGCACAATAGCCCAACAGCTACTTCAAGTACGCTTGAAAATATGGTTTGACAGGGGAAGAAACAATCTAAATGATGCACGCGCTGCAGCTCAGCACTTTTGGCCGCTGCCCCTCGCCTGCCGCACGCGTGACGCCAGACGGCGTGTAGTGATTCGTCCACCACAGTGCACAAGTGTATTAACTACGAATACAGTACTGGCACAATGTCCGTACGGCGCGCCGCGACAGCACACCCAGAGAAACAATGCGTGCGCTGCAGCTCAGCGCCTTGTTCCTGCTGCGCCCACTGGCGCCGCCAGACGGAGCTGATGATCACCGACTACGTGCCCTCCGAGAGCGGGCGGTCTGGGTTCATCTCGTGGCTCATGGACGAAAACCCGGAGGACCTCCAGTCGTGGCTTGACGAGCGCAAGAACTACAAGGAGGTGGGTGCAGTAGTGGGAGGCACGTATTCATGCAGGGTGTCAGCTCAGTGAAGTTGAAGTTGCGGTTAGCAGGTATGGCCTCTGGACGAAAACCCGGAGGACCTGCAGTCGTGGCTCGACGAGCGCAAGAGCTACAAGGAGGTGGGTGTACGAGTGGTGGGAAACGCATATCCGTGCATTGCTGCCTGCTCAGTAAAGTTTAAGTGCAATTTGAGGTTGGTGCAGTTGTGGCTGAACGAGCGCAAGAACTACAAGGAGGTGGGTGCAGCAGTGGGGAGACGCGTATTCATGCTTGCTGCGTGCTCAGTGAAGTTGTTTAATTGCAACTTGTGGTGAGTGGTTAGGCTGGACGAGCATCAGAATTACAAGGAGGCGGGCATTGCGTGTTCAACAACAGCAACAAGCAAGAGTCAAGCATCTAGAACGATGTGCTCCACAGCCGCAAGAAGTACAGCAGCTTTGGCCAGCATATCACCACTTCACCAAGACCTCCACAGGCTCTGCCCCCACTGGAAAGATCAGCGAGCGCCATGCACCATGGGTTGTTGCTCCGGCAACGGTACGCATGCCATGTAAATAGCATTTTGCACAGCAACTGACTTGAACGCTCTGATGTCACAACTTCTTGCCTCTTCGTGGTGTCCTTTTTTCCCCCTCCTGCCGCAGGCCGCTAAGGCGGCTCACGCAGCCGCAGAGCAGACCCAGGAGCGCCGGTCATCCGAGGTGTAACTGCCCAAAGCGTAACTGCTGTCACGCGCGGCACTTTCACCCCGTGCCAAGCAGGTCACCTGTGACTTGGCGCACGACAGTTCATACGGAGCGGGGGGGGGGGGGGGCAGGGGGGTGGTCTGGTGCTGCTGCGTGGCGGGGGCAGTGCACGGGGTTTTGTACACACGCCGCCGCTGCAGCCTTGCACACACGCCCCCCGACACATAATTTTTTTTCTCTTAGAGCGAAATGCCAGGCTGTTTCATGTGCGGCGCGTTGGCAGTGTGGGGTGCATGTGTGCTGCCAAGCATGTGTGCCATGTATGTAACACGTTCGGCACAGCGCGTGTGTTGCTGAGTGCACGAATGGGGGTGCAAGCACTGGCAGCACATGCGCAACACAATGGCGTGTGTCCTCCTACCGACAGTCTTTTCTTCTCTACTGCAGGCAACCACACAGGTGAACAGGGAGAAGCATGCCTGCATGCGTGCGGAGTGGTGGCTTTGTTGTGCATGTGATCACTTCTAGCACTGCACTTTGGGCCCCCTCCCGACATCGTATTTCAGAAGTGAGTAGGGTATGTGACCAAGAGCTCGCACGTGAACTTGCATGCATGGGTCACTGGACGAGTTGGCCCGCGGTAGCAAGCCAGCATGAGCAATGTCATCAAACGTATTCACTGGTGACAACTGGCGGACAGCAATCTGAGCAGCAAAGTAGTCATCACTACAGCCTCTAGAGCTCTGCAGCACTCCAGGTTAGCACACCCTGCATCTGGCGGACGGAGGCGGAAGGCACGACTGCTGTACATCGAACGTGCACACCACACCAAAAGCCCAAGTGTGAAGTGGTACCAACGGCGAATTTCACATGTTCAGACCCATGGCCAGGGCTGCTTACTGCAGAACGTCGTCTGGCACGGCACACAAGTAAATCAAACATTCAGATTTCCATGCTTGGGCGAGCGCAGTTCACAAGCCCGGGAGGGACAGCTGACCAGAGGCAGAGTGACCCAGGCACTATATGCTGACCGCAGTGGGCAGCAGCAGCACCAGCAAAGGCAGCAGCACAAGAACACGTCAATTGGTGTGTGCTGCGCAGCCTTAAATTTGGGTCCGGTGTTGGCGGGGGGGCTGGGCGCTTTGGTGCCATGCGGCACTGGTAGTAC
>JAULBY010010847.1:0-24358 GCA_032358315.1 Ophiocytium majus
GTTGCCAGAGCACTACTCTAATGAATTACAGCCCCATGTCCCAGGGGACCTGCTCCCATCCCCACCCAGCTCCCGGTGGTACTACACTGTATGAAGCATTCTGTGTATGTTTTTGAGGTGACATGAGCAGCATCTCATCATCAGTGACCCACCTGCACCACCTCCTCAATGTTTCTAGGGCTGACAAGGTCCATGGCCACGCTCAGAGTCTTGCGGCAGATGTCAATGTCCATAGTACACTATACAGTGTATAATGAACAGGTGCAAAATACTTTGTGACCCATCGCTAGTTAGAAATGAGTCAAAATGACCCACCTGGACCACTTCCTCAATGTTCCTAGGGCTGACAAGGTCCATGGCCACGCTTAGAGTCTTGCGGCAGATGTCAATGTTGGGAGAGCTCAGGGCACGCAGGATGTCCATCAGCACCTCCTGCAGTGCGCGCGCACGTGAAAACCAGTCAAACATGAATGCATGAACATTCAAGTCACATAGTGTTATGGGCATACAAATGTAGACAGATGGGTCACAGCTTTTAGTCTATACATAAGCAGTCAGACATCAACGCATTGATCAGTAATCATGTCACATGGCAGTGTTATCGGCATGCTGGTGCACAGATATGGGTTGCGGCGTAAGCCGCACGTGGTGTGTACGTTCATGCCCACAGTGTGTGACTGAACACCTGAGAACCCCCCCCCCCCCCGCTCACAGCGGGTTTACTACCTTCCTGACCGCAAGCACGCCACCAGGGTCGCTGAGTGGCAGCGGCAGCAGCATGCCTGCCCGCCAGCGCTGCTCAACACAAAAACAACAGCCAGCCCAGGCTATCCACCACCACACTGCATGCATGTGTTGGCCCTAGCACCGCTTGTCGCGCTAGCACTGCTGTCGCGGAAGCAAGCCCTTTGCTACCCAAAACAACAAGTGCAGTGTAGCAAGGACAGTGAGAGGATCTTCACGGGGACATTTTTCTAGCCTTGAACTAACGCCGCAGTGGGCGCGGTTTGGAACTCATATCGCGCTGGGAGGGGCGTGTCTGCACGACAGCGGTGCACTACAGGCTTGCCAATGATGTGTCTTCATTCCATGAGCACGTGTAAATTTACTACAGCACACCTCGGACTATATGTACATGAAGTACACTACACTTGAAGTACACTTGTGGAAGGGCGCCCCGTGCTACCCAATGAACAAGCAGCAAGAGCGGTAAGAGGGTCGTCGCGAGGACCTTGTTCCGGCCTCAAACTCATGACGCACTGTGAGGGGTGTGTCTGCACGCTGACGGGCTTACTACGCTTGCCCGTCGTGTGCGTTGCATTCCATAAACATGTATTACATTATATACATGCACTTCTGACTATATGTTTTTCTACGAACTCCCAGGGCACGGAAAGCCCTGTGCAAACTACATGAGTGGAAAGGGCATGTCCAAACATGCTGTGCACTGTTGCTAGCTAACAAGATGGCAATGCTCAGCAGTGTGGACTCTTATGTAAGCCTAGCACACATACCCATTTGTGCTTCTGAAGTACTACTAATAGCATACTAGTAGTACATGTAATCTGAAGTATCTACTACATAGTGGTACTACAGTAGTATATGTTTTGTAATATATATATATATGTGTTTGGCACAAACTATTTGAGTATTTGTGCACACGGGTCTGCCTGGTACCTGTAGTCATAGCGCGTCCTCACCTGCAGGACCTTGGCATGCTGCCGCTTGAGGGAGTCCAGCCTCTCAAGCACAATGAGCTTGACGTTGTTGTCGCTCTGGCTGTTGAGCAGCTGGGCGTAGGTCGCCGCCGCCGCACTGCACACAAGCACCATAACACACATCACCCATATGAACCAGACCAGCAAAACTAGCACGCTGCATGTTGATGAATATCATACCAAAAGCACACAACTGCAACACATGGTACACAACACATGGTACACTGCACTTGTGTTGCAAATACTACTAGTAGTACTTGGGCTGGCTGTGCGTCCCGCGCCGCACTGCACACAAGCACCATAACAGCACCACCCACGGGAGCCAGGTCAGCGGAACAGTAGCGCTGCATGCTAACAAACAACGAGAAGACACACACACCGCTGCAATACATACCCTATCTGTAGTACTGTAGTATTAATCAAACGTCCAAACAGTTGCCAAAGACACACGCTTGTGGAATGCGTCAACAAACAAACTGCCAGTCCCAACGCGCCCAGCCGTGACACCCACTGAAGGGCGGTGGGAGCACTGGGCAGCGCGACAAGCGTGCGCATGGCCACATGGACCCACTGCCGCGGATTCCACAGACACAACTTCAACTTCATGCAAGTTTGACTTTACACAACTTCAACACTCAGAAAGCAGCCCTCAGGCACGGGCAAGACTCACCGACTGGCAGTGGGAGCGCTGGACAATGTGACAAGCGCCCACGCGGCCTCATAACACTGTCAACTATTTCAAGTACAACTACCTACATAGAAGTACAAACAAGCTGCAAACTGACACAAGCCACTAGCGCCGAAAACAACGACGCACCAACTGGCGGTGGGAGCGGTTGACAGCGTGGCGAGCCTCCACATGCCCTCATGGCACACGCACTGCCAACTACAAACAAGCTGCCAACTGAATCAAGCCGTTGCAGAAGCGCCCACAACCAAGACTCGCCGAATGGCGGTGGGAGCGCTTGACAGCGTGGCGAGCGTCCACACGGCCTCATAGCACGACTGCCAACTCCTACAGCAGTACTTTCAAGCACAAGTTTTATACACGCAACTACACACAAGCCAAACAACACCAGCACGCAGAACAAACACTCACCGAATGGCGGTGGGAGCACTTGACAGCGCGACGAGCGTGCGCGCGGCCTCGTAGCACACTGCCAACAACTTCAAGTAAAGTGCTTCTACAGAAGCACACACAAGCTGCAAATCAGGACAAGCCACCAGCATCCAGAACCAGCACTCACCGAATGGCGGTGGGAACACTCGACAGCGCGACGAGCGTCCACGCAGCCTCGTAGCACGTTGCCAACAACAAACAAGCCGCCAACTAAACCAAGCCGCTACAGCAGCGCCCACAACAAACACTTACCGAATGGCGGTGGGAGCGCTGGACAACGTGACGAGCGTCCAAGCAGCCTCGTAGCATACCGCCGCGGAGTCGCTCTGCAGCATGCTCAGCAGCAGCCGCACAAAGCGCCCCTTCTGCGCAGGGTCCCGCCTGCAGACCTTGCGACACAGCTCCAGCACGAGCAGGGAAAAGCCGTCCCCGTAGTCCTTCACTCGTTCCATGTGGGAGTTGAGAAACTCAATGGCGGACTCCTCGGCCTCGTTGTAGAGGAAGAGGAAGGCGTTGCGCCGTGCGCTCGCGTCCGCTTCTGCCTCGATGAACCTGTACGCAGTGCGGCGGCGGCAGCGGAGGGCAATGTCGGCGTCTTTGAATTAGAGAAAAGGCACACCCCGTTTTGTTGCACCTGCGGTGTCTTCGATTGGTGAAATAGCGCACGCCATCAGTGTCTTTGAAGCAAAAAAAAGCACAGTCCGCTTCAATGGACCCCAAAGCGGTGCGGCGGCGGTGGCGGCGGAGGGCAATGTCGGCGTCTTTGAATTACAGAGGAGGCGCACTCCGCTGTTATGCACCTGCGGTGACTTTGTTTAAGGAAAGGGCACACCCTGCCTCAATGAACCTGTAAGTGGTGGCGGCAGCTTTGGAATAGAGAGGAGCACACCCCGCTTTGTTGCACCTGCGGTGTCTTTGATGAGAGAGAAAGCACACGCCATCTCAATGAAACTACAGCTGCGCGGCAGAGGCAGCGACAGCGCAATGCGGCATGTTTGCATTACACAAGAGGCACACACAGGACCTGTGGGGCCAGTGGCAGAGTAGCGCCACAGCCCGACACGTTTGACAACAAACTGTCGGTGTTAGTTTGCAGGGTTGACTGTATGTATAGCTGCTACACCTCGTCAATGAACCTGTTGGCAGCTGAGTGCATGCCGTGCATGACTGCTGCTGCGGTCTGTAAGTCACGAAAGCCACAGCGGTGCGCGCTGGCAGCGCCTTGCACCACCAAGACGCAGGCCCCGGTGCCCCTTGTCATGCAGATGGTGCTGGCGTGGCTAAAGCCGTCACCGCTGCAGCAGGCAGCTAAGCACTTATGGACACATCACTCTGTGCCCTGGGCAGCGCCCACGACCCGCTCACGCACTTCAACACTTGGTGTTACATGTAGTACAATTACTGTTGCCAAGCAGCATGCAGGGCGTACTTTATACAGTGCATTGCGCCGATCGTCGGTAGCTTGTCGGCTAGTCACAGGAGGGCGGCCTGAGTGATGATGGTTTCTCAGTCGCGCACACCGTCTGCACAGGGCTTTCCGCGCCCACATCCCGGCAATCGGTCGGCGCCGCGAGATGCGTAAGCAACAAACGGTTTCTGCACAAAAAAATGCAGAGGAAGTGTGCGCACCACCTCCCTGGGGCTCAGACCGCCTAAAATGGGCAATCACGCGCTGAGCAGCAGATCAACTTTCGAATGTACTACAGTAGTACTTCAAGTACTTGAAGTTACATGACTTGCCTGGCAATGAGCTCCGGTCCGTCCGGCAGCAGCGTCTCTGCAAAGCTCCTGTGTATGTAGTAGCATGCCAGCGCCGCGTTTTTGCGAACGTAGGGGTGCCGCCCCAGCCCATTGCCATCCAGGCACGCCTGCGCACAGCAAAACAATAGAAGTTTTGCGCGCATGAGTTGCCTACAAAGCCAGTGGCACATCGTGACAGTGGTGTGGGATCATGCAGCGCATGCCATGGGGTTTAGCCCAGCGAGACCAGCACAGCACGCTGCAAGCACATGCCACGACACTTACCCGCATGCCGCCAATGCCACGGGCTGGCAAACACCCAGAGTATGCTGGAAGAAGACATGTGAATATTCACACACATGATATGGAGCAAGCACTGCAGCAGGTGCTGCTTGGCTGACCTTGACAGTGGGTATGAGGGGCTCCAGAAGCTCCGGCTCCCTGAGCCTGCACAGGAACCTCAGTGTCGCGCCGCGCACATACCTGCATGCAAAAACCCACATCCACATGATTCCCTTTCAACATACTTTCAGTATATATAAAGTCAGCGTCGCGCCGCGCCCATACCTGCATGCAAAAACCCACATCCACATGATTCCCTTTCAATGTACATCCAGAATACATATATGTATGCATAAGTAGGCAGGTTGTGGCATGTGCAGTGTCTGGCCACCAGAGGCAGTGGTGGGACTCCGAGGGTGAGGGATGCAAGCCGGCCGGTCACACGGCAGCGTTGCGCACTCTTTGCCACAATGCACACACGACACCCTGCAGTACTCCTTGCGGCAATGCACACATCAGTGGTGGTGGAGACACGCATGGCGGGCCTGTCAGCACTGCTCAGCAGCTCCTGCCACCCGACCACGGTGCACTTGTACAGTAGCACCAGAAGTGTGATGTAGCTGCCGTACACGGCGGTGGGCAGCCGCCAATGCTAACGCTTGCGCCATGGCGCCACCCGCAGGAAGGCGGTGGAACTGCCAGTGCCCCACAAGCAGTCATACACGCATCTTATAAGGCACCGGCACTTGGCTGTCACACCCAGCTGCCGTGTGTACTGCGATCTGTGCCCCAGGTGAGGGGCAGTTTCATGTAACTGTTTTAACTGCTTCTGAGCGCTGCAGGTGGGGCAGCTACATGTAACTGCCACTCCCTGGAGGGCGGTGAAACTGCCGGTGCCCCACAAGCGGTCATACACGCGCAACACAACGCAATGGTACTGTCGCTTTCACGCCCAGCTGCCGTATTTACTGCCGGCGGATGCCCCAGGTGTGTGGCAGTTTCATGTAACTGCCAAGTGCCTTGTGGGCGCTGCAGGTGGCACTGCTGAGGCAGGCTGCCGCGCGCCTGCGCATGGGGGGTGGGGTGCTGTGGCTTGCCCTGTGGCGTGGGTGTGGCATTTGGTTCATGGGCGGCTGCTACGGGTGGCTGCGGCGGCAGCAGCGGCGGCACGCACAGATGTGCAGGGGCAGTTACATGTAACTGCCAAGTGTAGTGATGGGTCACGGCGCACAACGTATTTTATAACACGTTATACGAAATACGGCGCATTTCTACGCCCAAAAATGCGATATACGGCATATTTTCCGTATAAATACGTTCATCGGTGTACGTTATACGGCGTATTTACATGCGTGATGCGGCGTATAATGCGAAAGTTATGCGCTGTGACCCAACACTAGCCAAGTGCCTTGTGTGCACATGCGTGGCAGCGGGTGGGCTGGACTCACTCGTTGGGGTGGTTGAGGTCGTTTCGCAGCGCGTTGCACACCAGGATCATCTCCGGCAGCAGCTTTCCGTTTCCATCGTACTTTCGCGCCACCTGATGCCCCACACACGCGGCAAACAAGCAGCAGTCAGCAGCGCGGCACCTGGCGCCCTGCTGTGTGTGCATGCTTGCATCATCGCGTCGCAGCACTGGTAGTGTCATGCTGACATGGTCTGGGGTACTGAGGCCAGTGCCTTTGTGGCAGTTATGAAGTAACAACTTCCACAGTGCGTGTGCTGTGGTGTTTTGTGGAGTGTGCTGGTTGAGCTCACGCAAGCCTCAGCAGCTTCGAGAGATGCTACATGAGGGCAGCCGGCACAGTGCTGCATCGTGGACTGACCTCCCAATAGATGGTGACAAGCTTCTTGAGCTCCTTGCTCTCCTCCTTCAAACAGCCCTTGATGACAGACATGAGAAGCCTGCAACAGTTCCACCACCCACACGACAGCAGCAGCAACCGCGCAGAGCCCGTTGGTCCCGGCAAACGACAGCACCAGCACGAGTGAGCTGCTGCTGTAGCGGTGGCCACAGCAGCAGTGGCCACGGGCGATGCAGTAGCACTGCCAGTACCAGAAAAGAGCCAGCAGCAGGCAGGTTATCACTGTGGCAGTGCCAACCTCCCGCCACGTGGGGGCGCCGGGTGCAACGCAGCCTCGGCAGCAGCAGCCGCAGCAGCACAGCGGTTGTGCACCGGTAGCGGGGGATGGGGGTTGCTGTTGCGTGGGCAGCATTACCACCTACGGCCTCTCCTGAGGCACACGCCTGACAACGCTGCTGCCTCCAGAAGTTGCCAGCTGGACGCCACAGGCTCGTAACGTACCACCGTCATCATCATGTGCTCAGGGCAGCAGCTACGTCCTGCACCAGCAGCAACGCATGTAATGCCCCTTCGAAACTGCTTTGTGGGGGGGGGCAGGGGACTGCATGCGGCACGGCGGGGCGGCAGTGGCGGCTGCATGGTGAGTCTGAGGGGGCTGGGTGGCTGCTCACCGCGGCATGGGCTCTCCTGACAGCAGCAGCGTGATGGCATTCTTGATGGCTTTGACTTTGAGTGCCACCTGCGGCTGCTCCAGATCCTTGATGATCTCTTCCTGCTGCAGGGAGGTGGCCTTGTCCGTGTTGACCAGTATGCTGCAGCAGGCCTCCACCGCCGCCGCCATGGTCACACGGGCCGCCAGGGTGTCACAGCCCGCCTGCTCTTGGCAGCCCACCCCTTTTCAACCCACCTTCCTCGAGGTAACAGGTGCGCTCGCGGCGCGCGGTACCACCCGGGAGGGGAGGAGGGAGCCCCCTGGGCTCCGGGGGGCGCGCGCGGGCAGACAAAGGCAGCGCCCCGCGCGCGGCGAGGTGACCTGCAGGCATTGCGCAAGCAAGCATGCGGCAGCAGCAGCTGACGCGAATCCGCTGCTGCCGGGCGCTGTTGACACCCAATGTATATCACACGCGTGGATCCGGAAGCGCGCGACCAGTCCTGCAGTCGGGGCTTTGCTGAGCAAGCGAAGAATTGCGGGCGTGTGTATGTTATATATACTGCCCTAAGCACTGTAATAGGACTCTATAGTATGTATACACATGATACATAACTATGTATACACATGTTTTCACAGCACTGGCAGGCATAAGCCGCCATTGAACAACCATGCCTGCAACTTGGCGGTAGTCCCATGCAGTGCATGCCAGTGGGAGTGTAACGAGCATACAAGCATTGCATGAAATGGCATGGACCTGTCGCAAGCAGCAAGCACTGTGCACGTCGAGCAGTGCACGGAGTCTTGTCAATGCATTATGATGGCCCCACATCACACCACTTGTCACATTGTTTGCCGGTAAATTTCCACACGCATCACCACGACGACTGCAGCCCAAACCTGGCTGGCGCCACAACACTTTAAACACATGGCGTTGGACACGGTAGCAGCACCTGCAACCCGCACCGACCGGTGGCACGAGGCAACAGATGGCTGCTGCATGCTGCTGACCAGTCGTGGAAACACTTAAAGCAAAGGGGTCTAAGAGCTACAGCGCCCTGCGTTCCTCCATAGTCCCCTTTGCACTGCTCAGCAGCAGCCCGTGTCTCAACTTCAACTTACAGTTGTTCCACCAAACATCAACATCACACAGACCCAAATGTCACAACACCAAGCACGTGCGCCTACTGTAGGGGCGCCTGGC
Source organism: Ophiocytium majus (assembly GCA_032358315.1). Classification (NCBI taxonomy): domain Eukaryota; class Xanthophyceae; order Mischococcales; family Ophiocytiaceae; genus Ophiocytium; species Ophiocytium majus. Next base: position 8,519 of record JAULBY010010847.1, read on the forward strand.
TTACACGGCCTGGGCGAGCTGCCACAGCAACAACGGCCACCACCACCACTGGCCCGCCGAGCTCGCCACCCGCCGCGCCCGCAGCACCAAGGGCTGCATGCCGGCAGCCGCAGTACCAGCGGTGCTCAGCACCAGCAGCACGCCGGCCCAGCACACACTAAATACCATGCCCCCACCGGCCCCAGCCACGCCAGCCTGCTCAGCAGCAGCAGCGGGGGGGGCTCACGTGTGGCTGGCGTCCGCCACCCTCACAAAATCCACCAGTCTGCTCAGCAGCAGCAGAGGGTGGGCCCACCCGTGGCTGGCAGCCGCCACCCTCGTGAAAGCTACCAGTCTGCTCACGCGTGGCTCGCGCCCTCCACCCTCGAAAAAACCACCAGTCTGTTGAGCAGCAGGCTGCCAGCAGCAGCGGGGGGCAGCTCACGTGTGGCTGGCGGCCGCCACCCTCACGACAGCTACACCAGTCTGCTCAGCAGCAGGAGCAGCGGCGGTGGCGGCAGCAGCAGTGGGGGCAGCTCACGCGTGGCTGGCAGCTGCCACCCGCGCAAGGACCGCCGCCTTGATCTGGTCAAACTCGTCCGCGGTGATGGTCTTGGCGTCGCGCAGCCCCGCCGCATCCGCCAGCAGAGCCGTGGGGTCTTCTCTGCTGAGCAGGACCCCAACACGCATGGTCTGCGCCTCCGTTGTGCTGAGCACACCCCTGGTTGTAGGGTTGCACGAAAACATATACAGTGCACTCACGATTTAGCTCGCTTTGATGTAGTGCGGTGTGAAATTTAGTGCGGGGTCCAGAGGCCTGTCACAGACCACATGGTTCTATATAAACGATACACGATGCCCTATTTGGTTTAGTGCGCCTCCGCTGTGCTCAGCACGCCCCTGGTTGTAGGGTTGCACAAAAACATATATGGGCGTTTTTTTTTGTCAGAACGTGTGTGCAGTAACTCACCATGCGGGGCCAGCCACCACTGACATGGCAGGCACGAGCACCAGACATGACTCTTCAGCGCCTGCGCCAAGCTGTGACCACCACTATTTTTCCAGATCATTTTCCCATATTTGCCGCATATTTGCTCCGTATACGGAGTATATGGGTTGCTACTATGAACACCTCAGTCTAGGAGTGATAAACTGTAGGTCTCCCCACCGGTAGGGACGTCACCCTGGGGTGACCCGTGCAAGGGGGTGAAAAAAGCACTTACCTGCGCCTACCCAGGGCAGCAACACTCGCACCTACCGAAGCGCGGATTCCATCACAGAGTGTGATGCGTTTGAGGGGGGTGCGGCGCAGGTGGTAATAATATACGTTTCGCGCAACCGTACCTGGTTGTGAGGGCCTCCAGGTGGGTGAGGCGGGGGGCAAGGGCGCTGACGCCTGTGGCGCCGCCACGGTCCATGCCCATGCCACGGGGGGCTTCGCGGTTGAGGCGCACCGCCAGCCGGATGGCCTTGCGGACCTGGTGCTCAGCAGAGGGGGGGCAGGTGTAGAAGTGCTCAGCAGAGCGGGTGCGGGCGCAGGAGTGCTCGGCGGAGCGGGTGCAGTAGCAGGAGTGCTCAGCAGCGAGTGGGCGGGAGCGGTCAGTGCTGGAGAAGAGGCAGGGGTGCCTCAGCAGCACTGGCAGCAGCAGAATACTAGAGACTGGCCAGCATGCTCAGCAGCAGAAGCAGCGTAGCAGAGTTGGGGCAGCAGTGCTGCCCAGCAGGACTGGCAGCAGTGCTGCACAGCAATCAATGAGAAATCAGTGTGCTGAGCAACAGCAGTGCCCTCAAACGCAGCACAGTGCCAACTTGCTACCTATTAAGAAGCTCTAACACACACTGGCTAGCCCATGAACATCCCCGGCAGGAGGGACATCTTCCCCTGAGCCGCTACAGGCAGGGAATGCACAGCAGCGGTGCCTCAAATGCAGTGCTCAGCAGCAGCAGCCATGCACAGCTGCTGAGCAGTGAGCTGCTCAGCACACCATGGAAGATGAGGTTGTGGTTTCCCAGTCTCAACCCTGTGTGCGATGCACACTACCAAGCTCACTGGTGGCGAGACCACAAGCAATGTTTTGGTGTACATTGAATTGCTGATGCACCTTGTTCATCAATTACAGTGACATTTTAAGTGCAAGCATGTGTTGAAGTTGATGTTGAGGTCATGTTGAAGTTAGTGTTGAAGTGATGCTCACCTCTTCTGGCTCCTTGAGGAAATCTGCCGCAACCTCAGCGCCAGCGTCTCCCGCAGTCTGTATGTTCATCTGCATGCGTCGAGATTGTGGAGGGCACACACACGCTCAGTTAGTGCGCCACCATGCACGGGGGAGCTTGGAACGAGCTGGAGGAAACAGAATATATTAAAATACATGCCCACTAACATTAACATGCGACAGTTTTTTTTGTACCAAAACATCAGCATCATCATCATTCAGGTGACCTCCTTTGGTGGAGGTGCCACTCTGCACCCCCAGGCAATTGCATTTCTCCCTACGCAAGGCACTCAGTGCCACCTGCTGACCTACTTCAGTAGTCAGAAGCGTATGGCTGGCGTCATAGGAGCGGAATGCGAAGGACATGCACCTTAGTCTGGGGGTGGCCACCTCGCACCATTGGGCACCGCTCCGCGCCTTACCTGGTCCGCAATGCTGTGCATCTAACTTGACTGTGCGGTTGTGCAAGGTGTAGCATAGGCACTACCATGCCGCAAGCCAGCTCTGCTTTGGCAGCTGCGCGCTGTACTCACTGGTCCAGGGTGCACACACACACATAAATAGTGGACACTGTACACTATGTTGCACTCGCGGGTGTGCCGGGGCCCAGGCTATGTGCTGCACAAGGACACAGAAACACTTCCTAAGTCTGTCGGGAATGTAGTACATGACGAAAAACTTAACAGGTAGACAAGTGTACAACATCTCCGGTCCACTTCTTCCTCCCACCGGTGATTGCGAGTGAATAAGAAAAAAATTAGCACATACATCCCCTGTAAACACATACACCATGTCACACACACACAGTTTCAGTGTATTAGGCCGAAGACATCACGTACACCCGCTGCACACACGTTGACCCCCTACCTTGCCTCACAACCTATCACTACTGTGGTACTTCACAAGTATATGGTGTGTCAACGACACTGGCGCTGACGCAGGTGGCACTTACCGACTTGAGGCCGCAGAGGCTGTGTATGCAGTCCTCAGCCACCCCCACGTCCTGGATCTTGTCCAGGGGCACCGTCCGCGTCTGCTTGGCAATGTTGCAGCAGCAGTCGTTGACGGCGTACTGGTACTGCACCGCATCGCGGTCCAGCTGCATGGGGAGACATACGGCAGGGAACGCATGGTGGATGGCGAATGTGAGCGCAATGGTAGATGGCGAGTGTGAGCGCAATGGTACAGGACTAATGTTGCAGCAGCAGTCGTTGACGGCGTACTGGTACTGCAATGGTACATGAAAAATGTGAGCGCAATGGCACAGGACAAATGCGAGCGCAGGGCAAGTTCCAGCTGGGAAAGCGCATAGTGCGGGACGAAATGGGAGCACAACGTTAGAAGGCGACTTTGAGCGCAATGGCACAGGACAACTGCGAGCGCAGGGCAAGTTCCAGCTGGGAAAGCGCATAGTGCGGGACGAAATGGGAGCACAATGTTAGAAGGCGAATTTGAGCGCAACGGTACAGGACAAATGTGAGCGCAGGGCACGTTCCAGCTAGGGGAGCGCATAGTGGAGGACGACTGTGAGCACAGTGGTAGATGGCGAATGGGCGCAATGGTAGAGGACAAGTGTGAGCGCAGTGCAAATGTTAGCCAGCTATACTATATATTAGAATTTTAGAGGGTGTGCACCTGAGCCACGCGAGAGGCTTGTGCTGCTGACTGGCAGCAACAGAACCCTGCAGGGAAACAGTTCTGCAGGCCCGCTGGCCATGAGTTTTGAGATTTACATACTTCTGTGGTACCAAGTACTATCACTAGTACTACGTAGTACTTCAGTAGTGCAACAATGTTGCAGTATGCCGCTGCTCTACACGCTGGCTGCTGAGGTGACTGCTATCGCAGCTGCATGCTCACACTCAGCAGCTTTTCCGAGTTCCCCAAGACTGCACGCGGCTACGCACCCCTCCCCCCTTTGTGAGCTCACCTGTAGGTGCAGGTATGAGTACAGCTTGCCGGGGCAGAACGCCTGGATGGGGCAGCAGCACCATGTCAGACCCGTGCTGGCTATCCCCGCCACGCAGCACTGGCAGCACCACAGCTTCACCATGGCGGATTCATCTTGCAGCTCAAAGATGATGGGGTTGCTGAGCAGAGAGTAGTCCTCCGTCTCCAGGAAGTGCGCAATGGACACGCTGTTTGCTGCCATGCCCGTCATTGCAGCAGGCGGCATGACCCAGGTACATGTGCGCGAGGGAGGTGATTGGCATTCCCTCAAGCACGGGCACTGGTGACATGTTCGACTTCAAGTTCTGCACATGTGTGTCATGCCTGGTGCTGAGCTCAGCATTGGGCGCCGTCTGTGCGCCACAGACTCTGCAGTGGTACCTTCAAGGCTTCAACAGGTGTGGTGTGCCTACACACGAGCCTTTGGTGCAGGTGTCGCTACGAGCATGCAGGGAACGCCATACTGCATAAGCCACTAGCTACCAGCGTGCGACTGATCCAATGCTCGTGGCGGTACCGGTACAGTAGATGCATCATGTATAGAGGCCGTGCTGATGTTTGCTGTTCCCCCCGCAGCAGCAGCAGCATTGGCAGCGGCAGCAGCAGCAGCGGCGGCAGAGTGACGGTTTCGTCACACGCTGCGTCCTGCTGCTGCTGCTGCCGCCTGCGGGCACGCAGGTACCGGCCATACCCGGTGCACTGCAAGCGCCTTGCGGGCACACAGGTACCGGCCATACCTGCTGCACTGCGAGCACCTTGCCAGTAGTGTGGCAGGGGCGGCAGCAGCACACGTGGAGTACCGAGTCCAGTTCAGTTGTACGCGGTAAAAAAACCTGCGCGCTGCGTCTGCTGCGGTTTCCTGCTTCGGCAGCTGCCAGCATGGTCTGCGCGTGCTACAAATGCAGCTGTGGCACCGCTGCTGCCGCCGCGAGCCTCAGCGGCCACCGCTGCCCCAGCTAAGTGTAGGACACCTGGCGCAGCGCGCCTTGTGCACGCAGATGTGCGCGCCCCCAAAAAAAAGGCTTGCAGGGGCGGGGGCGGGGGGGGGCAGTGGATGGGGCGCACCTGCTGGTTTGACCTTCATGTCGTCAGTCATTCTGCTTGGTACGCCAAGGTGGTGGTGTGGTGTGTCCCAATGCCCGCCACACGGTCCTCATATGTTGTGGCGTTGGCATGTTCTCTTGCCCCTGGCAGTTACTGATTTGGCCGGGCCCCCCGGGGCCTCCGGGGGTGGAGGGGGGGTCCTCACAACGAGCACACAAAAATCACAGCAAGTGCTAGCAAGTGGTGGCGGTGGCAGCAGCCCGGGAGCGGAGGGTACAGCGGCAGCTGCACCACCTGGTATTGTGAACGCACTGCTGCCTCATCCGCTGCTTGGAGTCAAGCACCGCAGTGGCGGCAGCACGGAGAGAGGGAGGGAGCGAATTTGAGCTTCGAATTGGAGCTTCGCACGTGGCAGCTCCAGTGCAGTGCTTTGCTGCAACCGCACCACCCTGCCACTTCCTGCGCTCGCCACCGCATCTGGTGTGTCAGACGAGGCGGCACCAGCTGGTGAGAAGCGGGGGGAGGGAACATGCAGCTGCGGCTGAGGCGCAGCAGCCTGCGATTTGAGGACAGAGGTCGGCCAACCCTGGTGGTGAGCCGCGCCACTGCCAACATGATGGTGGTTGACGACTCGTGGGACACTGGGCACCAGGTGGTGGAGGAGGAAGAGGTGAGCGACGGCAAGCGCAGCTGATGCGTCGGGAGGGCTGGCAGTTAGAAGCGCATAAGCACACACATAGGCCAGGCAGAACATGCGGATTGTTGAAGCTGTTGAAGCTGTGGCCCGCCACCTACGTGACTAGCAGCAGTGGCAGCGTTTGTAATGCAGCTCATAGGCGTACCCAGCAGCGGCAGCAGAAACACCAGCAGCTCAGGCTGGCGCTAGTCGGCAACAGTTGACCGCACATTACACCTACCAGCGCTTGCTTGTCTATTTCTCACTAGAAGAGGTTTTGATTCGCGCGCAAGAGCAGCTGTGCTCAGCAATTGTCAGCAGCTTCGGCAGAGCCACAGCCCAAATTCACAACACAATCGTGCCAGGTGGCATTTTGTTCACCGTACACCAAGCGTGAAAAAAAAAATAGTAGGTGCTGCTGCCAAAAACTGGGTAGGGAAAATGCAGTGCAATTGCAATGCTGTCGCGTGTGTGCTTGAAGTGCACATTCGCAGCACAGCAGCTGCTACGGGTCTGTTAACTGCTGCAAATATGGTAGTACTCAATGATCTGGTTGAAGTACTGTGCTGTTCTGTGCTGTTGAAGTTGGATGGTGCCAGCCAACTGCAACTGCAGCAGCTGCTGGGTGGCGCTTGCGTTGCTGCGTGGAAGACTTACAGCGCAGCAGACAGCAGCATCAACCATTCGGAAAAGGAAGCTTGCAGAGGCAGCAACAGTAGTGCCAGCAACCACAAAGGCACTCAACAACACTATCAGTGGCGTGTGCTCTCTCGATGTCTGTTTTCTACCTGTGTACTTCATGAAGTAAACAGCAAGCAGCAGCAGTAGCCATGACGCCTGTAGCTGTACGATTCCCAAGCGAGGTTTCACACAGGCATGAAGCTCTGCAGCGGTCGTGCGAGAGCACGTCGTATTTTCGGCAGAGTTTGGTGGGCTTGCGTTTTGGTGCGGCCTGTAAGTGCTACAGGGAACATGGTTACATCACTGTATATACCGACTAATATATATAATATATTATATTATATATTATATACTACGTAGTATAATAATATATTATACTAAATACAGTGTAGTAGTATATGCATGATATGCGCGCACACAACCACAGTGAGTTAAGGCAGGTGTTCATACATCAAGAGGCCGGCGGGCCTCTCGCTGCGCTGCCATAGTAAATTCATGGATGTCAATGATCAGTGAATTCATGAACACCGGGAGTGATCAAGCTGCAGGATGCTGAACCGGTAACTGCGCCTTGCATGTGGTTAAAACCAACGACCGAAGTTTTGTCATAATCTTGCTAATCTTGCCTAGTGGTTGTCAAGGTGCGCAATCCATTGTGTAGCCAATGAACCCAAGCCATGGAAATGCAGGGCATGTGTGGCATGTCACGGGCATGCTGCCATGCCATGCTGCCACACCAGTTGTGGAAATTGAGGGCATATATGGCATCTACGAGCTGCCCAGCACCCCAAATGTTGCCGTCATTGTGCAAAGCCAGCTTACACACGCATGTATGCTGCCATGCCATATGTATGCTGCCATGCAGGTCGTGGAAATTGAGGGCATATATGGCATCTACGAGCTGCCCAGCGGCCCCTACGTTGCTGTCATCGTGGAAAGCCAACTAATGTTTGAGGACACCGCCTCTGGCATCGAGGTGAGGCAGTACACGCTGTGCAGGGACGGCTGCCATTGCGGTTGTGAGGCATGCCTGGGCGCTGGCGTGTGTGCAGCAGGGGACCCAGTTCTTAATCGCAAATTAATGGTCTGGCAATCCTGGTGCACCGGTGAAGGGTCAGCCGCACATTTCAATTCGAATTATACTACTCGCAGTAGCACCCGCAGTACCTCTGCTTTTTGAAGTCTTGACACATACCTTGCCGGCTTAACGGCCATCCCGGCGTAGCAGCCACTGATTTTAATTCGATGGGGGGGGGTGCGCGGGAAAACGGGTACACTACTGTGCGAAACTGGACGAGCGGAACATGTGCCAACCAGCAATTCATACCGCCACCATTGCTGACGTGGCTGTATGGTTCGCGCGCCCGCGGCTGACACATCAGTGGCCCTCTCTCCACCCCCCGCACACTCACCACAGCCCAGCCACCACCGACTGTGACCCCCCTGTAACCGCTCTGCAACCACCCTGTACCCGCCATGTAACTGCCTCGTAATCGCTTTGTAACCGCCCTGTAACTGCCCTGTAACTGTTTACACGCCACAGTTCCGCCAAGTGACGCGCATCAGCCTGCTTCCCATCCTCAGCAGCAGCGCGCACGCCACAGCAGAGGTGGCCGCCGCCGAGCGCCGCGCCCTCCGCCTGCTGCGCTGGGCCCTGCACAGCCACACCCTCCTCTTCAGTGCGGGGGGGCGCTACCATGTGACGCACTCGCTGCAGCGGGCCGCAGCGCTTGCGCAGAGGTGTCCGCACCTGGGGGGTGATGTGCCTCAGGCCGCGGTGGCGGCCGCGGCGTTCAACTGGCGGCAGGCGGATCCCAGGTGAGCGCTGAGCAGGTGCTGCTGTTGTTGAAGTTTGCAGTGAAGTTCAACACCTGGGCGGTGACGTGCCTCAGGCGGCTGCAGCCGCGACGTTTAACTGGCGGCAGGCGGATCCCAGGTGAGCGCGCTGGTGAGGGGGTGGGGGTGCTTGTTGAAGTGCGCTGCGAGTTTAATATTAGAGTTTAAGGTATGCAGTTTTGACAGTCAGGCGGGTGCCTGGTGGGCGTGCCGGTGCTGCGATGGTGGCGTGCCAACTACTGTTGCTGAGCAGCTGTTTGAGTGTGCAACACATTCGACATTGAAGTTCAGCACCTGGGCGCGAGCAGGTGGATCACACATGAGGATGCATGAGGTAGGGACTCCAGACGGCGGTATATCATATGGCGGGCCGGCCTGCCCACTCGGACGCCCCGCTCGCCTCTCATTGTGGTCCGGATGCATGCTGCTGCTGCTGCGGCGACGGGTGCTGGCACTCCCCCTGGCTGGAGAACCGGCAGTGCTGCGGTGGTGCCAGGCGGACCCACGGTCAGCATACCACAGTGCTGCTGCTCAGCAGCTGCCGGTGCCCCTGCAGTTGAAGTTCTCAACACAAGTGCAACACTGAGTTGAGCACACGTGTGCGAGGTGGCGCTGCAGGGGTAGCACCGCCAGGTGGCACCAAGGTGGGCTGTGGTGTGCAGAAGTGGCAGCGTCTGTAGTAGCGGGGCTTCGTGGTTACTGGTGCTACCACATTCCGGTTTACTGAGTCTCCCAGGGTATGCTGCGCAGCTGAATCCGCATGCACCACTGCTGCAGCTCTGCGGGTGCGGCGCGGTTGGCTGCTGCTCAGGGGGCATCACACTTGTTGAAGTGTATCAACCTCAATTCCCACTTCTTGACCTGTTTTTGCCCTGCTGGGCATGCGGCCCAAGTGCACTTGGCCCTTTTCCATGGGACCATGCACTTCAGGAACTATAAACGCCGTCAACCCTTTGTTGCCCTGCGTTCACAACTGTGGCTGCTACTCAGGGACGACCACAGACATGGTGTCTCAGAGCGGCACTGCGGCATGCTCACGTGTTATGACGTTCGCTTATCATTCATGTGCTGTGGCGATGTGTGGTTCTGGTGTCTCTTTGTGCGCTCACTGGAAAACCCAGGTTTTTCTGGAATGCGCGCCTGGTTGCGCGCCTGGTGGAGGCGGGCGCGGACGAATGGGTGAGCCCTCGACCAAACTTCAAACTTGAAGTTGTACTTGAAGTTGCAGTAGCTGTATGCAGCGTGCTTCAACGGTGCCCACTTGCACAGGCACCCCCAGGCACCTTAGGTGTACCCGCCAACACACAATTAGGCCACCATTGGAGTTGCAAAACTGCCAAATATGGGCCAAGTTTGCATCAAATTTGTGCAAGTTTTCACTACTCGCGCCAGTGCCAGCCCACGTGTTGTGCGTGTAACTCAGTTTGGTCGCATGGTGCCCGGCAAGCTGAAGCCGCCCCAACGGCACCCCTGCCAGCTGGCACAAACTTCAATTGCTGCCTTACTTCAACTGCAAGATATGCTCACTGCCCAAACTGACCCAGCTGGCAGGCGTATACACAGCTCTGTGTTGGACACCAAAGCCAGCACAGGCTTGGAGTTGAAGTTGTGTGCTAGCCTGTGCCCTGCCCCAGCCTCACACAAACCCGCTGTGAGGCGGCGCTGCGCCAGCACAGGAAGTGCACAGGCACTAGCTGTTACAAGTGGTGACCGCGGTGTTGTGTGTGCGCGTTGTGTTGTGTGGAGTGCAGGTGTGTCCGGTGATGTGCGGGCACGTGTCGGCGCGCTGCAACTGCCGCATGGGCCCCGAGAAGTTTACGCTGCTGCTGATAACGCGGCGCGGACGGCATGCGCACGTGAGTGATCATAATTGGAATATACTTCAAGTACTTGAAGTACGTAAAGGTACACATTTTTTGATACTTACCTTGAAGTATGTGTACCGGTCGACAGCAGTGAGATCACGCACCAGTAATATACCTGAAGTGTTTCTATGCATGCCGCAACTGCCGCATGGGGCCGGAGAAGTTCACATTGCTGCTGGTCACCCGGCGCGGACAGCATGCACACGTGAGTGACTCATCATTGAATATATGTAAAAGTGCCTTGTAGTGCAGAGTAATATACTTTTGAGGTATGCTGCAACTGCCGCATGGGGCCGGAGAAGTTCACGCTGCTGCTGGTCACGCGGTGCGGGAGGCATGCGCACGTGAGTCCATATCGTTGCGCATACACTTTACAATATACTTCGAGTACTTCTCGAGGTATATGTACATGAATCCATATTAGTGTAACTATGCGAAGATTACAGGTCTGAAGTACTTGAAGTACTGTATACCTCGAAATACGTATTATACGTCGAACTGACACATATACAGCTCTATGATGGAATCCACGCTTCAGTAGGTGCGAGCCTTGCTGCCTTCGTAGGCACTGTCTTTGCTTTGTTCACCCTTACACGGGTTACACCCAGGGCGACGGCCCCTACCGGTGGGAAGACCTAGACCTTGTCCCTCCTAGATTGAGTTTTCATACCTCAAGTACTTCTTGAAGTACAAACATGAAAACATATAGTTCGAAGTGTATATATACACACTTCAGAAGTTTTTCTGAAGTACACGGCCCGTGCACATGGTTCCATTTACAGCCTGTGTTACCTCCTGTGACAGCACGTGCGTCTGCTTCATCAACTACCATCACCCCTGCTCCCCCCCGCCCCACCACACACCCACATGGAAACCTATACAGTGCACTCGCGATTGAGTGCGGGGTGGTGCCACCCCCCTGGCACCCCACACTACAGCGAGACCCGCATTAATCTTCAGATCAGATGGGGGATTGTGTATCATTAACATAGAAATCATGTGGTCTGTGACGGCCTTCGGACTCCGTACCAAACCGCATACCGCACTAAATCAAAGTGAACCGAATCGCGCCGGCACTGTACCTGAATATTTTAGCACATTGCGTGTTGCAACGTGCCCCTTTGGTGACGCCTCAGGGCTGCCGCTTCCTTCGCAGGGGAGCCTTCTGGCGTGAGGACACCAGCACCACAGCAGCCGCGATAGCCGCTGGCACCAGCAGCGCCGGTGGCACACCTGCCAAGGGGGCAGCGGTGGCAGTTGCGAATTTTGTGGAGACGGAAATGGTGGTGCTGATGAACAGGGGGGGCGCGGCCTCCCATGTGCAGGTGGGTGTGCGTGTTCTGGGGGTGGGGTGTCCGTTGTTACATAGTTTCATATTTATGGTGCTACATAGTACTATATACTACAGTAGTACTACAGTAGTATGATGTAAATTTCCCTTGAAAATGGTAAGAACCTGTAGTGCTTGGGGGTGAGCACTGCCGTTCGCTGAGCTCTTTCCCAAGCTTAGGTGCTTGGGGTCGACCACTGCCGCATGTGCTGAGCTCCACCCCAAATGATGGTGTTGCAGATGCCAAGCATAGTATTGACGTCATCACTGCATTCCCAAACACCCCTGCCAGAGCAAACTGCAGTTGGAAATGCAACTGCATGAAGCAAACTTGAAATCTGGTTTCCGAATGCACATGTTGGCGAGGTGGAGTCCACGAGTTTGCTGATAAAGTATACTTCTAGAATTATATACTTCAATGTTGAAGTACCATGTTTGAACCACTCGCCCATGCGCATGCCTTTGTGGGTGTCCGAGGCTCCATATCTATTCTGTGTGCGTCAAAAGCTGCGGTTGACAGCCAAGCAAGCTCAAATACCTAGTTTCAACGGCGAGCTACCCAAGTTAAATGTTGAACTACCTATGTTCAATGTTGAAGTACCTAGCTTCAATGTTGAAATGCCTAACTTCAATGTTGCATTACCTGTTTGCCCCTTGCCCACTCTTTCGCGCTGTGTTTTGGGGGCTTGCAGGTGCGAGGCTCCATCCCCATCTCATGGACGTCAACACCGAGGCTGACCGCCTAGTTTTTCACCTCACTTCGACGATGAACTACCCAAGCTCAATGTTGAACTTCTATGTTCAATGTTGAGGTACCTAACTTGAATGTTGAAGTACCAAACTTGAATGTTGAACTACCATTTCTGAACCATGCCCACGCGCACGCGGTTTGGTGCCTGCAGGTCCGAGGCTCCATACCCATTTCATGGACGTCAACACCGCGGCTGACCGCCAAGCCTGTGAATGCCTTCTCAGCGGACAGGGCCGACAATGCGCGCCTGTGCCAGCAGCACGTTGGCGATGTGAGTGGACATGTAGTAGAAATATACACTGCTATATGGTATACTAGCGTGTGCTACAGTATTCATGATGTGGCCAGGTGGATGGCCGTCACCAGCCATACCGGCATGGCAGTAGCATCATGTTTCACCTTCATGTAGCGGTTGACAAGTAGGGATGAGCCGGATGGAGACTGTTATTGGTGGTGACATCAGCATGGCGCGCTGGACGCGCATTTTGGCAACACACTACGATTTTGCAACACAAAGCGCGTGTACCGTCTTGTTCCCAAGGAGTCGCCCGATACTGCGGCGCCTGTCCTTTGCTGGGTGCCTCATAGAGCACCTCCCCCCCCCCCGCATTGTTTTGCTTTGTTTTACGTTTTAGCTATAGTCATGGCTAGGCTACCTTACTGAAACACCTCAAGTACTTCAAGAAGTGGTTGTTTGGGTGGCTCCCCAAGTGACATGCCCCCCGTTCATTTTGGGCCTCCCATAATCTCTGCCCGCGAAACTGCTTCGCAGCAACACGGTAGCGAGGTTTGTGAGGCGTGTGTCAGTGAACAGTCCATGAAGTGCGCGTGCATTACGGCATGTCAGGCATTTACATTACGGCATTTCAGGCAGTGCGTGCGTGGCACATGCAGCAGGCAAGTCCCTGGCATGGCTCCAGCGGTGGCACACAAGTGCATGTTGCTGGGCTCGGTCAGGTCAGGGCTTCTCTGTCCCCACCCTCCAGAGTACATGCATGCGCGCGCAAGCAGCACAGTTGACGCGCAAGCGCTACAGCACAGAAAACGGCTTGAGTACGCGAGTAGTGGGCAGCACCCATCACGCAGCGCCTGCCTCACTGACAAAGGTGTGACTAACGTTGTGTTCACCATGCAGGGCACCAAGTGACGTGTTGCCCAGTCATCAACAGCAGTGCCACTTCTTCCAGTTGGGATGTTGAAAATTGCTCACTGGCATGGGTGGGTCACCACACGCTGTCGCTGTGCATGGTGGTTCAAGACCACACACGAGCGGGGCGGCCGAGTGGGCAGGCCGGCCCGCCATAGGATACACCGCATATACCGCCATCTGGAAGTCCCTACCTCATACTCACAAGCGCCCTGCCGCCACTCATGTGTAGTGATGGGTAACAGCGTATAACGTATTTCGTATAGTCCAAGAAGTACAAAATGCGGCGTATTTCTACGCCCAAAAACGCGATATACGGTGTATGTGCCGTATAAATACGTGCACCTGTATATTTCGTACGTATTTACATGCGTTATACGGCGCACAATGCGAAAATTGTACGCTGTGACCCATCACTACTCCTGTGCCCGTGCCTCCACCCTGCGCTCCCAGCTCAAAAGCACGTACGGAGGGAATGTGGTCCTACTAAACCTCATCGACAGCCACGGCGACCAGGGGCGGCTCGGCGTGGCCTTTCAAGCCGCCGCAAGCGCATCCGCAGGCAGTGATGGCAATGGTGCAGCCACCGGCTCCCCTGAACCCGATGACTCTGCGGCTCCCAAGGCCATCTTTGTGTGGTACGTGCCTTTGATGGGGGTCCTGGGAGCTGGTTGTTTTTTAGTGTGGTGTGGTGGTGTGTGGTTGCTGTGCTTGCTGTTGCTGCCCGCCCACAGCTGTGAGTATGTTTATGTCGCCGCATAGCTACATGCCGGCAGCCTGTGTGCTACCAAAGTACCTGAGTGGTTGCACCCCCATAAGTGCACATACGTAAACTACAAGCACTACAAAGTGTGTCAGTACCACCGGCACGTTTTACCAAAGCCATGTAGGCATCCTCTGAAGAAGAGATCAGGCATGTGCTTGGTGTTTGCGACCTTGCCCCATCCTGCACTGACATGCACGCGCTCTGCAAAAGTGCCGCCGACAGTACATCGATTTGCCGTGCCACATGCCTAGAAGATCACTTCTGAAGTATGTCTTATATCTGCACCCCATTGGATGGCACCACACTGATGATATGATATGTTAGCGTACATGCACCCACTTGAACCCCATGCCACAGCACCAAAATAACACTTCTGAAGTACTTCAACTTGAAGTTACATTACAAGTACGTTTGTGTACATGCACCCCATTCAATTCCACCAAACTAGTCCAAGTATGTGTCAGTAATACCCTGCGTACACGCACCCACATGAAGCCCATTCAACAGCACCAAAACTAATACCACGTCTGTCTACATGCACCACGTGTGCGGTTACATGCATTGCCACCCAGGTGTGCACTCAACAGTGAGTGGGAGAAGCAGGTCAAGCATGCGCGCACCAGCATTTGCTGGCACCAAAACCTAGTGCCAAATACACAGTATTCTACTTCTGCACGCCCCCAAGTGCAAATAATTATTAAAACTACGTCTACAGTAACAGGCTATAATGTGTGTGTATACATGCATCCACATGCATCCACATGCATTCAATGACACTAACCTCATACCCACTACAACGCATACGCACACGCACGGCACGCACTACGGTTATATGCATCCCCACCCAGGTACGCACTCAACAGCGAGTGGGAGAAGCAGGTCAAGCGCGCTCGCGCCGCCGCCACCTCCACCAGCAGCAGCAGCGGCATCGCCTACTGGCACGTGCTTCACGAGCTGGCGCGCCAGATGGCTCCCCACCAGCGCTGCGAGGGGTGGTTTGCGGTGTCCGCCAGGGGGGAGGTGCTCAGCGTTCAGGCGGGCGTCACGCGCAGCAACTGCATGGACTGCTGCGACAGGTGCGCGCGTGTGCTCAGCAGCCGGGCGTTGCTCAGCAGAACACTTGATTTCATGCCTGCTCAGCATTTGAAGCAGCTGCATGGGCTGCTGCGACAGGTGCGCGCCTGTTACTCAGCAGCAGGTGTTTGCTCAGCAGCACACTTGAATGTACGTCTGCTCAGTGTTTGCAGCAGCTGCGTGCACTCTGTGACAGGGGTGTGCATGTGCTCAGCAGCACACTTGGAACGGCTCCACCGCTGCCTAGCTGCTGTATGCGCAACTGAACAACTACTGCAAGAGGATTACTAATGTGTGCATTGGGCGCATGTGCTCAGCAGAGGGCATGCGCTCAGCCGCACATGTGTATCAAAAGACTGCATCCCACTTGGTGGCTCAATAACTTGCCAACTAGGTGCTGTTGGTCACAATCAGCGCCTGCTGCAACACTATGTGTTGTTGACATGTGTGCTGCTGCCAGTTTGCGAGTCAACTCTGGTGCCACTGCACTCCACGCACCAGCAGCACCTGCAGACACAAGTGGTGAAG
>JAULBY010010858.1:0-24347 GCA_032358315.1 Ophiocytium majus
GCTGCTGACTTCGCACACCAGCTGCACGAGCAGCACGCCAAGCCCCACCTTCGGCTGCGCGGAGGTGCACGAGAGCAGCAGCCAGCTTGATTCATGACGCTGTTTCGCCGCCCCCCCCAGAAAAATGGCCGTTTCGCCCCCAGGCGGCCAATTGAAAGAGGAAAGGTGAAAGGAGCGAGAGACAGCCCCGCTCACACAAGCAGCAGCAGCACCAGACGTGATACCGCAAGCGAGGTCGAGGTGAGTGTAGCAGCACCAGCATGCAGCTTGCGGGCACGGGCGGGCAGCAGCAGCAACTCCTGCTTGGCTTCGCTGCAGGTCGCGTCACCGACTGAGCCGGGTGCTGCAGCAGCAACAGTGGAGCCGCTGCTGCGTGCCGTGGTTGCATCACCATGTGCCGTTAGGCGGCAGCGGGAATAACCATTGAGCAGCAGCAGCGGTCGCAGCCAGCAACAGCCGCCAGCAGCCGCCGCCAGCAGCAAAGGTTGCTCCCGCGGTGGCACAGAGTCAAGTTCGCCATCCCCGGGTCACTGTCTCCTCCCGGATGGATGTTTGTGACTATGCCAGTGGGCCACCTGATGGTTGTTGCCTGTCTCACTCTTCCATACCCCCTCCCTGCATTGCACCCGCAGCACAAAAGGCAAAGACAGCAACCATGGCCACCGTCCCCAAGTACGTGCTGCATTACTTCAACTTCGCTGGCCGGGCCGAGAGCATCAGGCTGGCCCTCACCATTGCTGGCGTGCCCTTCGAGGACAGGTATGTGCAGCTCGGCTCTGAAAAAAGAATGTTGAGTACATGTGTTGCGGATGTGGTTGACGATTTATGTGGTCAGCCAAATGCGTGCAAAAACATCTATAATCCACAGCAGCCAAGGACATGCGCAGCTGCGGTTGCCAAACAGGAAGTGTGCTCTAAGCACTGCGCTCATAATTTGAAATCATGCATGGCCAAGTTTGCCAGCCATCGATGACAAGCACTGCTGCAGCACCCCAATCTTGCAGCTTTCTTTGCATGGGCACACGGCAGCGGTGAGAGAGATGTGATGTGCCCTCAAACTCACCGCCTTTATCCATGCGACTGGTGCATCCCCTGACTCAAAACACACAGGAGGATCAATTTCCCAGACTGGCCTGCCATCAAGAGCAGCGATCTCACACCCTATGGTGTGCTGCCTGTTCTGGAGGTGCGTACTAACACAACAACACTGCGTACTGTAACACAACTACGACTACTTCTAGTGTACGGGTGGTTTTTTTGTGTGCACGCAAGGGTCCATGTACATGTACTGGTACACTGATATTTATCCCAGAAGTGCGTGCTAGCTTGCGCAGGGCAGCACGCTGCAGCACAACACGCCGGTCGCTACGCGTTGCTCGCACCTGCACTGCACAATAGGCGAACAGGTCAACACCAAGAAGTGTTCACATTTTGGCCCGATGCCACCTGCTACCAGTTGTACCCAGCGACCAGCATGCCCCCCCCCACACTCACACCAACCTGACCAGAAATTGCGCACGAATGTTGGTGCTGCTACTCCCCCCATATATGTATGTTTATGGCGCAACAGGTTGAGAAGGATGGCAAGAGCACCACTATCGCTGAAAGCTCTGCCATTCTGGGATACATCACGACCGTGCATGGGGCTGATTGTGGCCTGCAGCGCAGTGACCCCCTGGAGGCAGCGCGAGCAGAGGAGATTCGCAGCGCAACCGAGATGATGCTGGGCAAGATCACTGCGACCATGTCTGAGAAGGATGAGGGCAAGAAGCAGGAGCAGCGCAAGGAGCTTGCCGAAGTCACGCTGCCAAAGTGAGTGAACAAACTTGGCAGTCTTTTGTGCCGAAGTAGTGGTGGAGGGGCACTACGTGTCACGCTTACTGGTTGATAGGTTTGCATGAGGTCAAGGCACTGCCATGGCATGCATGCATTGGCTGGGCCAGCACACTTTGTGCAGCAGCGGAGTTTGATAAAAGTACAGCAGCCTCTTGTGCCCGCTGATGAGTGATGCCATCCAGCGCCACCCGCCATGAAACTGTTTGCACTTCCAGTGTACTTCAGAAGTACTTGATCCTATGGTACAAACAGATGGTATGTGTGTGGCTCATGTTGCTCACACCCGCCATTCATTCCCTCCCCTGCCCGCTGCGTCCGCCGGTGTGACATGCATGGTTGTTTCATGCTCACAGGCACCTCGCCGCGATCGATGCACGGCTGCAGCCCAACGGCTACGCTGTTGGCAACAGCATAACCGCAGCAGACCTGGTCCTGACTTGCGGCATCGGGTGGCTGCAGACTGGTGTGCTGGATGGCATCCCCACCACCATTGCCGACCCTTATGAGCGCATTACGCGGTGCCGCGCCAATGTGGCAGCGCACCCTCGCGTCAAGGCCTGGAACCAGAGCCACAGCTAGTGAGCAGTGCCACGTGTACGTACACTGCAGCAGCGTATGCATAGGCGCCTGCCCCAAAACTGAAGTGCAAGGATTACACAGCCACCCCGATTTCGAACACGCAGCAGCTGAGTGCTGCGGTGTCGCTTTTTTTTACGGGTTTAAGTTACTTCCTCTGCGGAGCGATTGGTACCCTGCCATACTGAGTTTGTAGCCCCCATAAACTACAAGGTCTCAGCTGTACAGTTAGGGCCTGCAAGCCTGTTCACTTTCTGTGCCCGATCAGCGCTGGCTCAGCCTAGTTGCGGTGACACTGTCACACTTGGTGGTACAGACCACACCAGATGGCTGGTAGCTTGCCGACTGTGTGTCCCCCAAATGCATGCGTTGTGGTGGCAGTGCAGTGGCAGGGGCAGCTACTGTTGCGTGTCACATATTGCACCCACACCTTTTGTGTGTCGCATATGAGGGTGATGCTGCCAGCTGGTACCGGAAATGCCAGTATTACACAGACAGTCACGCCAGTACATGCACATTGGTTGGTGATGACTTGGTTGGTGATGACTCATGCCTTTTTTTTTACGGCGAGTGCACTGGCACATGCACCAGTACAAGAGTGTGTTGCACTGCTGCGGTGTGCTGTTTCTGCCTGTGCGTGAGATTTTTTTTTCGGAGGAGGCACGGTTTCGGTCTGCTCAACTGCATGCAAGAGCCATGGCTGTTTCGCAGCACACGCACACACCACGTTGTACACGTCTTGAAATACTGGTATACTTCATCTTCAACTTTGAAGTACTGAAGTAATACACCAGTGCAGTACGTGTAATAGTACCTAGTAGGTGTCATGCTGTATCGGTAGTTTTATTGAGGCACTGGTGGGTGTGCATGAAGCTAGGTCATGCATGCATGTATCATGTAGCAGTGAAATGGCCATCCCATTGAGCTGAGAAGGAGTCATAAATGAGCTATGAATTAGCAACAGCGTGCCTACGTACACGTCGCTCTGTGGTTTACTGCAATATTGACGGCGGGCACCAAGTAAATGCTGCAACTACCAAGGCGCAACGCTGAGAGACAATGTCACATTGCGCACCCACGACTGGCTGATGGCCACACACAGACAGCCACGCTGACAGCCACATACTACTGTAGTAGAAGCAAAGCGCAACCGCTGCGCAACCAACCTTCAAAACACATGTTGTTGTTGCTGACCAACTTCTCGCTACATGCCTGTAGAGTTTAATGGTGCGCGAGCCAGCGCTGTTTGTGCACATTAATGCCAGTGTACCTGCCATTAGTAGCACAAATCAGGTGTGTGTCTTTGAGCTGCACTGGTGTCTTGGCATGACTCGAACCCTCTAACCTGCCTGGCCCCCACATACCAAACATGGTATCATAGTGGCAAACCGCCGGCTGGCAAGTGTTATGGTGGCACTGTGTCACAGCCAGAGTGTGCACAGGTGGCAGCACAAAACGACGCCGACTGTCAGAATCACCCACACATACACACTGTACATATACTTATGTGGTATCATATGTGTATTATAAATAAATGTACATGTATACATGTATGTATGTGTGCACATTATAATGCAAAATATTGATATGCAACATGAATGGATGCGCGACCTTGATACATACAATGAAAATGATTGATGGGCACCGGAGGTGGCAGCCAACACGCACTTTTGACACACACACAGCCACATCGGCACTACTGCTAAGACTGGCCCATGTTGCCTGCCAAGGGTCAGCTTGGCATAGTTATGACAAGATACAATATTCCATGTGGTTAACATCTTGTAAAGTTGTCATTTACAATCGTTGGCGCCCCTTGGGGTCGTCATAGAACTCAGCCTTGCCCCTGGCATCGTACTCAAGGGTGCTGAAGTGTCTATCGTCAAGCGTTGTCAGCACCTGCGGCTCACAAATGTACGCCGCAACCATGCGCCTCTTGATGAGGTTGTTGTACTGCAAATCCACATGCTTCCCTCGTTGCGGGAAGCGCTGTGCCCCATCAAGCACCGCCGCCGCAAATGACGGCCGCGGTATGTACCCCCACGTGCACACCGCGCTGCGTGCAACAGCCAGGTGCTCACCTATCGCCCCCCCCACCGTGGGGTGACACGCCCCCAGGTACAGTATCTCCCAGTCCGAAGGCAGCTCCCGCATGGCTGCTGCGAGCCCCTCGTACAGGTCGCTCCCGGGCGGAAACATGACATCGTCCTCCATGATGATGCCCAGCTCTCCTGTCTCCAGCACCCTCTGCAGCAGCCTGAAGTGGGACATGTCAACAGCAAACTTGTCGCGCACGTACTTCTGCCCCTCGTGCCACAGCTTCTGGCGCCCCTCGTCCAGGTACTTTGCCAGCTCCTCCGGGTGCACCGCCGAGGCGTTGCGGCCGTCGACGGCGTCGATGAGGGTGACCGAGGAGTGAGGGACCGCCACCTCGGCTAACCGCGCCAGCACCTGCTGCCTCCGCTCAGTGGCACGCGCCAGGGACACCACCCAGATGGGCAGGCGGGCTGCTAGCTCCGCCGCAGTGATGTTGGCGTACCTGTGTGTGGTGGTCAACCGGGAGAGAGGCAGAGCAGGAGGAGCTCGCTCGTGTGAACAAGCGCAGAGAGCAGGAACAGCAGCAGCGGAATGACCTCCCCAACGTCCTGTGTGGTGACACCAGCACGGCGCAGGAAAGAACAGGACCGGAGTAAGCCTGGACGGCTGGAACTTCTGGCATCACCTGTGCTGCTGCTCCCACGACTGTGGATGCCGCTGTGTCGCTCCTTGACGCTCCGACAGTTGGCAAAGCACTTGCAAAAATGGATGCCGAGCGAGCACTGCGTGCACACCAACAAACCCACACGCACCTTGCGTCTTTGGGTAGGCTAGCCTTCCGTGCCTCTGTGCCCTCCCAGGACACGAATGCTCCCTCCAGATGGATGACATAAAACAGGTCCGCCACCACCGCCGCCACGCACAGCCCTAGGCACAGCACCAGGGTGACGATGAGCACGCGCACCAGGCACACCTTCCGCTGCGGCCACCAGGACACAGACTGCTTGCGGTCGAGGGTAGTAGTAGTAGTGGGAAGGCGGTCGTACTTCGGGGAGGCTTTCCGCGGCAGCATTGCTTTGCCCTGCTCCCTGGCGGGAGCGCACCGCCGCAGGCGCCACCACCACAGTAGTACTGCTGCCTGGTCCAAAATTGCAACACAAACGGCGACGCGCCAAAAAAAAGACCACGCCTGCTGAGCACAACTGCTCGTGACTGCAAGACGGCAAGACGGCGGTCGACACCTGTCTGCCAGACTGTCAGACCGCTGACGCCTGTGCGTCAAGCAGGCATACACGTAGGCAGTGTGCAGGAGGCCGCCCCCATTGCTGCAGCGGAGCTCTACTGTGGCGCTGGCGCAACAATCCCCGGCCTGTCTCTCTCCTGTTGGAGGCGCTTCTTCCTTTGAAAATTTTCTGGGCACCAGTCCGGAGGGGTGCGTGTGTGTGCAGCCGAGAGAGAGAGGGGGCCTTCACCGCCGTTGCCCACACAGCACCATGATGCACGAGCAGCAGCAGCCTCAAAGTCGCGAGCGTCGGCAGCTGCGCACCACACTACATTCCGCTGGCTGCCTGCCAGCGCTGGGGGCTGCCGTTCAGACCAATCGCTTACCACGTCGCAACAGCAGCAGCACTCTTGCAAGCTCCCAGCTCGACATGCGGCTGGGGGCACCGCACACTGGCGGAGACCAGACGCAGCAGCGCAGCACGTGCACCAGCACCAGCACCAGCGGGAGCGGAGGCTCGAGAAGCAGGAGCGGCAGCTGTGGCACGTGCGCCACGCGCGATGCCAGCAACAGCAGCAATAACTGCATCAGCTGCAATAATAGCAGCAGCAGCAGCAGCCCCTTGCTGGAACAGCAGGCAGTGATCAGGAGCAGCTGCGAGTGGCCCGTGCGGCAGGGCGGCACAGGCAGTGCATCGCCGACAGGCTCTACTCAGCGGCATCTCCCCTTTGCGGAGCAGCTGCTGGCGTGGGCATGGCGGCAGCTGTCCGGTGTGCAACAGGGACGAGTGGGGCACCTGCAGGAGCTGGTGGGGTTCGCGGTCTGGCACCTGGTGGGCATACCCTCTGCAATACAGGCACCGTTCTTATGGTAAGTGTACTGCTGGGACGGGGAGGCAGGCTTGTCTGCAGCACCGTTTTGCCGCGTGATCGTGGCAGTAGTTGTTGCCGTGATGCAGCAGGCAGATTTTTGCACCTGCCCCACGATGTGCACGCAGTGTGGGCACTGGGCATACATGTAGCAAACATAATCATTTATGCCACCGTCTACTGTGGCTGGCAGCGGCAGCGCCAATGCCGCTGCTAGCAGTGCCAGCATTGGCTGAAGCATGGCATTGTTACTGGCTGGCTTCGCTTGGGCGTCCCAGGGCCTTAAATGCATGGCGGATGTGGCCACGCTATGCCATGCAACAAAGTCAGCATTACATGCACACCAGCATTCTCGCTTCATACACAACCAGCCAGTGAGCCTCAAACGCACACCACACCTGCTGCCAAGGGGCACCCCTGCGCCGCCGCTGTCCTACCTCCGCAACACTAACACCACGTGTACCATTAACACAGCCACACACTGCCTTCGCCCCCCCTCAGGTACACATTCTGGCAGTACGTGTGCAGCGCGGGCTCCGCCAGCATGGCCGGCCCAAACCCCCTGGCAGGGGCAATAGGCATCGAAGACACATCTCCGGTGTTTGCCCGCCTGGCTCTCGCCCTATGGCTGCTATGGGTGGCCGCCGCCGCATTCTACCGCCACACCGTGCACCGCGCGGTTCCCCCGGGCGTGCGCTCCGTTCTCCGGAACCTGGAACTTTTCACTGCGGCGGGGCTGCTGGTGACTGTGGCGGCGAACACGTGTACGATGCTGCACACGCCTGGAGCACCCTTGTTTGACGTTGGTTTTTGGGTGATTCCGCCGCTGGGGGAGGGGTCGTGGTGGGTGGGCGTGAGTGATGCGCTCACACACGCGGTGCCGGTGTTTCTCGTGGGGCGCTCGCTCTTCATGCAGCGCAGCGACAGGTGAGGCTTGTCCGTTTTTGTACCTTTTGCTGAGCATGTTTGGCATTCTGGTGCTGCTGAGCATGCTTGGTGCAGTGGTGCTGCTGCCGTGCAAGATTGCCCCTGGCGCACAATCGCGCACACATGCAATGCCACCAGCGGCAGTGTGGCCACCTCCGCTGAGCACACCAGTCACCTCTGTACCACACTACCACTGCCGCCCACTGACCCACGCACCCTATTTGCCGCCTGCCCTGTGCTTGGCCGTGAACTTGGAACGCAGGTGCCTTGCGCTGGTGAGCTGGCTGCGGTGTGTGAGCGTGGCATACTTTTTTCGGGCGCTCACCATAACCCTCACCAGCCTCCCCGGGCCGGCCGCGCACTGCATGGGCGAGGAGGTGAGGGTGACTCTCCTACGCTATAAAGTTCAACATCACCAACACAACTTCAACATGAACTGCTGAGCAGCGTCACAGTTGCGTGCTAGCATGTGCTTAGGGTCTCGGTGTGCTTCGCTGTGCAGTGTGTGATTGCAAGTGTTGGGTGTGCTGTGTGGGAGCGCTATGCACACTGGAGTGCCCTGCACTGTCAGCAAGCATTGGCAGCATCCCCTTGCCGGGCGCAGTCCACCAAGGTGCAAGTGGTGACTGTGTGTGTGCTCAATAGGTTTATTGGTGGCACATACTACTAGTAGTACTATGTGGTACCTCAGTATGTTTATTGCTGGCACGTTAAGAAGGTTGATTGCTGGCACCTGCGCCGCCAGGCACTGCTACCCTCATGCATCCACTGCCGCAGTGTTTGTACCCTGGAATATGCAAGCACCACATGTAGAGGCTCACATCTGTGTGCTGCCGCTGCCATGTTGACATTATGTTTGGGCAGGGGTACTCGCCACCGAGGGGCTGGCATGACGTTGCCACAAGGCTGGGGCCCATGGTGGGAGACTACAGCACATGCGGCGACCTCATTTTTTCAGGACACGCCGCGTTCACCACCACCACCATGCTCTGCCTGGTCAAGGTGCGGCCCTAAATGCATGCCGCTGTGCGCTACTTCAACTGCATACTTGAAGTAGCTTGAGGCGCAGCGGCCAGCTGAGCACCGGCTGCTCGCTCGCTGCGCACCCGTGTTTCACGACGGCTGCCCATGTGTCTGCGGTGACTGGCACCTGTGTAATAGCATGGCCGCAGCAGTAAATGCAGAAAGTGGTATGCCGCAAGCAGCTGTTCGCGGCCACCCGTTTCATATCAAGGCTTCTTCTGTGGTCGCTCACTGACTATGAGTCATTGTGCATGCGCCTCCATTTGTGGCGCCAAGACATGTGTGCCCTGCCGTCATCACAGCCCCATGTGTATCTTTGCCCCTCCATCCATCCATCCTTGTGCTCAGACCTTTGAGGGCCGCCGCATGCATGGGCTCATGCAGCTGCTGGCGGTGGCATACATTGGCGCGGTGGGAGTGCTGGCCCTGGCAGGGCGCAAGCACTACACGGTGGACATTGCGGTGGCGGTGCTCGTGGCGTCGTTGACAGTGCACAGGTGCGTGTGCACATGCACATACATACGTACAGCATCTTGCCTGTCATGCGGTATGTACCTTCTTGCTGAGCAAACATGGTTGCAAGATGTAACGCAGTAGTACTACTTGTAGTTGTTTTGTTGATCTGCACTCATGGGCGAGCATGAGCCCGGGTAGTGCATAGGGGCATGTCGCAACCAAATGGCCAAGCGTGCGTGGCCCTGTGCCGACATAGTCAGTGCAGTAGTGTACCTGGTTCATCGGTGCCCCCCGTTGGATCGGAAGGTTTCAAAACCAGCAGCGATATACCAGGATGGCCGTTAAGCAGAGAGCTCACTTGGATGAACAGGTAGATCAATGAAGTACTACTGTAGTATATCGAG
The DNA here is from genome assembly GCA_032358315.1 of Ophiocytium majus. Taxonomy (NCBI): domain Eukaryota; class Xanthophyceae; order Mischococcales; family Ophiocytiaceae; genus Ophiocytium; species Ophiocytium majus. Next base: position 9,351 of record JAULBY010010858.1, read on the forward strand.
ACAGGAAAGTGGGGATGGGCCAGCTAGTGGCCAGTATACCTGGACGGCGCCTATATGTTTGGTTGTGAACCCATGTACTACGTGAAACGTGATTGTAGTGTGGTTCACACATTGCTGCGGCGCAGCTGGCGTGTGAGTGCAAGCTGCAAAAGTGGCTGAAGGCACGCAGCATTGGCCCCGTTAGTGTTACAGCAAAAAAGAATTCAGCAATCACTCACAGGATGCGCGTGGTTGCCACAAGGCACAAGGCGACACAGCTGTGTGACTCTTGTGTATGCACAGCAGTACAATGCTGCTTCCACTGTACTGGATGTGTACCTCCTGTATGTGCGCCAGACAGAAACGGGGGAGTGAGTCACACGCCCTCTGCAGTGCACCCATAGCTGCTGCTCGCCACTCCCTTTCTGCCAACCACTGCACCCTTGTTGACCGCAGCTGTTTCCTGTTGTGCACTGCTGCTGCCGCTGCAGGTTCTCTGCCGGCTGGACGTTGCCTGGTCCGCAAGAGACCAAGTTCCCAGTGCGCAAGGACACACTTGAGCTTGTGGACTGGGACTGCCTTGGCGCCAGTCACACGGCAGCGCCACTGCCACACAAGCAAACGCCATGGCTGCTGCCAGTCTGAGCTATGGTGTCGTCCCATGTGCAAAAAAGCACAATTTGAAGGTCAAAGTTGAGGTTGGTGGACCCATCAGCCGCGCGTCAAGCTGTTGAAGCTGCCTGGAGGCAGCGCTACTGGTGTTGTGGCTTGCAGCGCGACAGCATGTGCAAATTGGAGCATGTAGTGCCAGCAGGTAGTGCAGCAGCGTCTGCAGAAACGGTTGCGCAGCAGCAGCAGCAGGCTCTGCCGCGGCAAGAGCACGTGCGCCGCGTGCACACGCCTGCCGCCACTGCTGCAGAAAACACACAGTGTGCTGAATGCTGCAGTGCGGTCGCACACGAGTGGTGTGCACAAGCGGCGCAGCGCCACCAACCAGGGTACAGCAGCTGCGGCCGGCTGCAGTAGAGCAGTGCTGGCAGCGCTGCGCATTCGGCTCTTACTACTACCGTAGCAATCACAACACCACTGCGGTATCAGTACAAGCTAGAGGGTTGCCAGACGGATACTCGTGGGAATTGTTGAGCATTCACAGTACGGCACCAGGCGAGATGCAACGCCCCCCTGGGGTGGCACGGCGGCACTGATAGACACGAGGGCCAGCAGCAGGTCAGCCATAGGAAAACGGGTGGCGGCACACAGTGGCTCAGCTGCATGCACAATGGTGCTGCGCTGCCATTGCTGCCAGTGCCTGCAGGTACAAGTGCAGCGGCACTGCTAGTTGCCACACAGCTACATCAGCACCGGAGGTTGAAGCGATGTGGGCAGCCTTGGCTGCCTCAGTCGTGCATACAGTCATCATTTATGACCCGCAGCAGAGCCTCCCTGCCAGTGTCAATACCACGGTTTTGCAGAATAGCATCATGCTTGTGCGGCCACGTTGTGCACGAATGGATGCGTTGGCATTGCGCCACAAGCGACGACAGCGGAGGTGGCGTGAACACAGACATTGCGGCCCCTGCCCATGACAATATACATACATGTATCAGTGCAATGCATCAAGCGCTTCGAGCTTCCCTGCTGCTGCTGTGCTTGCTCGCTGCTGCCATTGTGTGCATCCTGTGGGCTTCACAGTGTGGGGTGCCTGCCATGTCACTGTGCGCAACTCAGCAAACAGTGCCAAGCTGTGTTGATGAGCAGCAAACTGTGTGATGTTTGTACTCTTATTAAACTCCGCTTAGGGCGCGGAAAGCCCTTTGCACACGGTGCGTGTGACCAGGAAATCAGACAGGTAGCGAAAAACAAACTGGGAAAGCTGAATACTGTGGGAAGCCTGGCATGTTGCCAGAGCACTACTCTAACTGATTACAGCGTACTTTTACACACACTGTGGCGCACACACCAATAATCAGTAAACTCGGCACTGCAAGTGCTGGGGCCAGTGCTGGCGTACGCAGCGCATCGGCACAGCACATGGCGTCAAGACGCCCTGCACATGGGATGCTGCCCGCACGTCAGCTGGCGGCAGTGCGGCCCGGCATGCAGGTGCATGCGCCCCGCCTGCAAAGAAACGCATGCCCACTGCCCCCGCGCAACAAAGCATTGGCGCTACCCCACACAGATGGCGTTGCACCAAGGAAGCAGCTGCATAGCACAGGGCACGCATGCAACGCGCGGGTAGCGTTGCCCATCTGTAACCAGGCGAGGTGGCTGGGTTGGCAAGTGCGCACACACGGCGCCGCCGCAACCAACCATTGTGCAGGCGACAGAAAGCGCGCACACAGCACACACATGCATGCGGTGTGCAGATCCGCGAACCAGGTGGCGCGACTCGGTTGGCACGCATGCGCACACGGCACGGTCACAATTTTTCCACTGCGGGCAGCGCAACCGCAGGGCGCGCAAGTGGCGGGCGCAGGCTGTGACGCGCTTGCGGTACTCACACTACACAGGACCGCGCGGCTGCTTTGCTCCCGCAATGACACCTGCACTTGGTGGTCAAGCGCTCAAACCGGCAAGTTCCACCGCTTACCACCTCCCATGACGCGCTAGGCTGCTCGGGGCGCGCAAGGGGCGGCCGCGCGCCGCAATGCCAGCACAGCATGGTACTCCGCCCACAGGATTGCGCGGCTGCGCTGCTCCCGCAAGACACCTGGACTTTCCGCGCGCGTGCGCCCGAGCCGGCAGGTGTCAACGCTCACACAGCTTCACTGTTCCTGCTCGCGGCTGCCGGCAACGTGCACCGGCTGTCACCGCGTGCACCGGCTGTCACCGCGTGCACCGGCTGTCACCGCTGCCCCCCGCCCGCCCCCCCGCCGCCCCCTCCCACAACGGAACCTCCGCCCACGCACGCGCCGCCACGCACACAGCTTCGTTGCCGCCACCATGTACAAATTGAGCGAAAACTAGGCGCGCGCTTCCCGACACCCCTTACTATGCAGACGGACACGTGGTCAAGTTACAGCCGGCGACCTCTGGCGACACTTTTTGTTGTTTTTTTCACGGCTACAGCCGCCCCCTGGCGACACTCTTTGTTGTTCGCCTCATGGGCCCGCGCGGCCGCCGCCGCCCTCGTCCGTGTCAACCTCGATGTCCACGCGGCGCCGCTTGGGCGCGCGCGCCGCGCCGAGCGCCCCCGCGCCCGCCACGCTCCCGACCGAAGGGCTCCCGCCCGCGCTGCCGCCGCCCTTTCCGTCCTTGCTGATGTGCTTGAGAATGGAGATGCACAGCTTCGGCGTCGCCATGAGGTCGTTGCCAAATGTCTGTAGGGGGGGGGGGGGGGGGGGGGGGGGGGGGGTTAGTGACGGGTGGCCTGTGATGCGTGGTGGTGGCACGTGGTGCGGCGGCTGTGTGATGGGGGGGAGTGCAGCTGCGTGCGGCCCGTGTGGGTCAGGAGTGGTAACTTGAGCCCGTAACAGGGTGCACCAGGTTTCGCACCGAGAGTTGTGGGATGCGCCCTCGCAGTGCATGCGCAGTAGACGCGCCTGCAAGCGCAGTATTATTGATAGATACCATTGGTATTGATTTTTTCGCGGTACATTTGCTTTTAGGTATGCAGGTGCTCAGCGCTGCGCTGCCCACCACATATGCGTGCAATTCCGGGGCGCGCGCCGTGCACACCTGCAAATAGCGCGGCCAACGACTGTCGCCCATGTGCTGGTGCAATGCACGCCAGCGGCGACTGCCCACGCGAGAGCAGGCACTGCACCTGCCAAGCGCCAGCTTTGAAGTGCGCGCAGCTAGGAGCTGGACAATGCGTGTACTTGAGCAAAGCGGCTGTTCTGCTTGCTGCACTCGGCAGCTGCGCTACTCTGCACCATGTCGATTTCCCTTGTGCCAGCGTTGATGACTAGCAGGTGTGTAGTTTTCGTTGCACGCAGTATAATGTAGCAAATACGGCATATACGACATGTCATGTATGCAAATGAACGTATTTATGCAGCAAACACGCTATATATGGCGTTTTAGGGCGCGAAAAAGAAGAAAAAAATACTGTGTTGTGTATAACATCAGGCCATAACGTACTTTGAAGTACAACATGCATTATACACCGTGAGCCACGACTAGGTATGATGTACGATGAGGGATGCACCAGCTCACATGAAAAATGGCAATCCAACCTTTCACTCTGCTGCGGCATCCCGCCCTGCGCAACCCACACCGACACATGTTCCAGCTAGCAGAAGGGCACACCACGTACCCCCTCCCCCCCCCCGTCTTAACAAAAAAGACCTGTCTTGACTTCCATTACATGCGGTAGTCAGAAAATGCTAGTGCCGACCATACGCGCCAGCGGCGACAGCCCACACCACAGCACGCACTGCACCTGCAAAAACCACGCGCCATGCTAAAAGACAGCGCAGCTTGAGGCTGAATAGTGTGCCTAGTTTTGAATGACAACCGGCCGTCCCGCAGGCTTCGCTTCACGGCTGCACTGCAAGTTCAACCATGTCGATTTCATTGGCGCCAGCGGCATGATGTACAATGAGGGATGCCCCACTTCAGATATAAACTTGCAATCCAACCTCGCACTTTGCTGTCGCCGCATCCTGGCCCTGCTATGCGACCCGCACCGCCAAATGTGTCAGCTAGCAGAACGTCGGACTGCAGCAGCCCGGCGCTGCTGCTGCCGCTCCGCTGAGCGCCGTTACTTCAACCAACGCTTCCTCCACAAACTTCAACCACACGCGCGCGCCCCCTCACCTGGTGCGACGCGCACTCGCCCATGTTCTTGCTGACAAAGGACATGCACATGGACCGCAGCGTCGCGGCGTGGTACTGCTCTGCCGCCGCCAGCAGCCGCGCAACATTCGCCGTCGTGACAATCGTGCGCGCCGTCACCTCGCACAGCCGCTTCAGGTCCAGCAGCTGATACTCCTCCGCGATCGCCAGCACCGCTGCCACCTGGTCCGCGTTGCACCTGTCGTGACGGCAAGCGGCGGCGGGCGGCAGAGCGTGCTCAGCAGCAGAGGTGGCGCAGTGTTCTCTCTCCCCCAGCAAGTGTGCTCAGCAGTTGCGACGGCAGCGGCGGTGAGTGGGTGGTCGCAGCGGCCGTGTGCTCAGCAGCAGCAGCTTTGACTCGGCGGCAGCAGCGGCGGTGCTCAGTGGCTGGCCAGCGGACGGTGGGGCGACGGCCGTGTGCGCGGCAGCAGCTGCGGTGGCACGGCACTGCTCAGGCAGCAGCAGTGCTCAGCACCATCTGCTCAGCAGCGGGCCAGATCCAAGACTGGGGGGAGTTTGCAGACCACAAGAAGGGCTGCAAGACGCCACCAGCCCTGTGGACACCTCTGCAGCTGCACCACAGCCGGCGTGTTGGCGCGTGAAAGAGCAGCGGTGGCGGCGGCACGGCGACAACGCCAGCACCTGCACTGGCTCTGCCCCCCAGGCACGCACTGACGCGCTGTACTGCTGAGCACATGCTAGTGTGCAGCAGCACTGCTGAGCACACGCGCCTGTGCACCAGTGCTGCTGAGCACATGCGCCTGTGCTCAGTGCAGCTGAGCACACACACCTGTGCGCGGCGCTGCTGAGCACACGTGAATGTGCGCGGTGCTGCTGAGCACACACGCCCAGTGCGCGGCGTGGCACGGCGCCCGCCCCTCCCCACTCACCTGTGCAGGTCGGCGACACGGTTTGTGTACAGGAACTCGAGCATCCACTGCACCGTCTGCTCCTCGTGCGACTCAATGACGATCTCGCACGTCTTCCCCTCGCGCATGGCGTCGCGCCGCAGCATGTTGCGAAAGTACTCGGAGCGCGCCACCAGTATCACCTTGTGCGCGCGCACCGGTGCGCGGTTCTGCATCAGGGTACAAAAAAAAGAGGGGGGGGGAGGTGCTGAGCATGGCAGCTGCTGAGCACGGTTGCGGTGTGTGCCGGGAACAACGTGCGAGGTGCACTAGTGGCAGCAAATGGCGGCGCGGCCACACGAGGTGCGTTCCACAACTGCGAGCACAGTGTGTGGAGTCGCATGCGCATAGCGGGCCAGCAGGTGCAGACTTCAAAGTGGGTGCCTGCGGCAAGCGGCGCCAGGAGTGAGCACGGCGGCGGCGTGTGCGCTCCCACTCACCTCCCCCGCATAGAACGTGACGTCGCAGTGCTCGTCGTCGCCCAGTAGCAAGCCCACCTGCGCGAGCGAGCCCATGTCGTCACGGGCACAAGTTCCCAAGAACGGGTGGGTTCATACCAAGCTTGAATCTGCGGCGCGTGCTGCTACGAATGTCCGACCAAGTGCACGTGTTCAACTGTGACCACGCAACATTTTAATGATTGTATGGGAAGCACGGCGGCGCGACGCGGGAAGCACTCCGATATGATACACCACACACTCGTCGCGCAGTGGCACCACAACTACCCACAGTGCTCGCACAGAGGCAGTGGCTGGGATGCCGCAGCCCAGTGACATTGCTTTTGCCCCCCCCTGCGGCGGTGCGCACCTGGCTGATGAAACGGTCGTTCGCCACGGCCCTGTCCTCGTCCGCCGCGTCCTCCTCGTTGTCGCTCTCGTGCATGCGCCGCTTGCGCACGATGACCTCGTCGCGGGGCTGCAGGAAGATGGACTCCGGGGTGTCCTGCTCAGCAGCACGGCCGCAGCATACACGCTCCTGTGCTCAGCGCGCCAGCAAGTGCGCGACAGGGGCTGCGCACAGCCCTGCCATGCTAGCGAGAAAGTGCAGCTGGCGGGCTGGAGCGCGCTGTGCAAGTTTGGCGCGTGAACGGGCTGTGCTCAGCAGGCCGGTGGGCTGCGCCTGTATGCTCAGCAGCAGCCACAGCAGCGCAGAGCGCCTGTGCGAAATTATAAGACTTCAAGCAAACATACCTCTGAAGTGTTTCTGAAGTACATGATATTTATAAATACAATGTGTGTGTGGGAGCAAGCGTGGCTGCGCACCTCGTTCTGCAGGGCCTCCGTAAAGTAGTAGGCCAGGTCCTCCTTGCGCAGCCCGTGGTGCTTGGCATAGTGCCGGAAGAGGCTGGAGAACCGCTGGTTTTTGAGCATGAGGCAGCTGTACGGCGTGCCCGCCCTGACCCTCACCAGGCACCTCTCCTTGCCCTCCAGAATCAGGTCCTCTGCAGCCTGCGCAGGGGGGGGAAGCGCCGTGTGGGGGACAGCAGGGATAGCAATAAGTGCCGGCAGGGGAGGGTTGGGCGTGGGCATGCGCGACGCCACGCACCCGGCTGGAAAAGGCGTTGGCGGCAGCAGCGTACTTGCTGAAGACGTGAGAAGCAGCAACGGCTGCGGAGTGTTTAAGAGTGGTGAAGAAGGAAAGGGGTGGGAAGACAGCAGCAGCTGGTGAAGGCTCGGAGAGAAGTCACGCGGCAAACCGTGAGGGGCGGTGCATCGGCGCTGCGAAGCCCCTTTTGACCCCCTCTGCCGGTCGCCCTCATTGACGGTGCGATGTGTTGCAGGAGAGTGACGGAGGGTGGTGACATCACGCACGACACACGGAGCGAGCAGCGCAGCAGCCGTGCAGGTGTCCGGCCGCCCTGTGGTGGCAATCACGGGGAGTGAGCGCATGGCAGGGCCGCAGGGACGTGTGCGCAGGGTCGCCGACGCCTGCGCGTTAAACCCTCCGGAGTTGCCGGCCGCCACAAATGAGCTGTTTTTTTTACTGCTTGGGGGTGGGTGACTGCTTGCAGAAGGCTGCTGCTGTCGGCGCAGGGGGGTGGCCACAGGGGCGCACTGGCCTGGAGCACGAACCTTGACGACAAATTCTAGCCGGAAAGCGGGCAAGGGGTCGCGGGACGGGGAGTTGGGTGGGCTAGCCTGGGGAGAAATAATGGGAGTTGCAGGCATGGGGAGAGTTGGGGGGGGGCCTTAGCCTGGCGGACAGGCGAGCATACTCAATTTTACGACAAATTCCAATGGGGTGGTGTGGGCCAGCCTGGAGGCCGACGGGGGAAGGGGGTGGCGGCAAATTTTTTTTGGCAAAAGGAGCTGGCTGTAGACTGCTGCAGAAGACAGCTTTGACAGGGTGATGGCGGCAGGCGCGCGCTGGCCTGGGGGACGGACCTTTACAACAAATTCTACGTGTTCGTTGACGTTCGCCCTCTCCCCCCTGTTGGCCGCCATCGCCGCCGCTGCCTCCTGCCGCTCGCCAGCTCTTCCACAATCGCTTTGTTTGCGCAACTTTGTTTTTTGACAAACAGTGCAACCAATATATCGCCGATATCGGCTCGGCAGTTGTGGCGTGTGGGAACGGCCTGTATTCCTGTGCAGTTCCTACCCAGGTTCTGTGCAAATCCCTGCAGAGCACTCCTGCTCAGCACAGTGCCCATGGCACTTCAATTCCATACTTCAACTTGCCACCCAAGTCTAGTGGCTCTGAATATCACTCTTGTGTGCAAGCCTGGTGCCTGGTCCCCACCTGCCCACCTTCTGGCTGCAATGCTGGCCTGACAGTGGGCTGGTCCCGCAGGCGCCAAAATCAAAACACTCAAATCTGCAAAATCAAACGCAACACACACAGCGGCACCACCAGCCGCCATCCACACCACCACCACCCCCAGCCGCCACCATGACCCGCTGCAACAAGTGTTCGAAGCCCGCCACCACGGCCCGCTGCGCTCCAAGCCGCTGGCGTGCAAGAAGCACCGGCGGCCGCCTTGACACCCATGCGTGCTTGGTTGGAGGCACCCCCTGCGGCGTCGATGGCTGCGTCACCGCTTCTTGCTTCGGCTTTGCTGCGGACAAGGAGCCCGTGTGGTGCAAGAGGCACAAGGCGGAGGGGATGGTCAACGTGACAGCCCCGCTTTGCGAGTTCACGGGCTGCACCACCAACCCCTGCTATGCTGAGCCGGGGGCCAAGAAGGCGCGCTTCTGCAAAACGCACTCTTCCGCCGACATGACGCTCCTGTACCAGCGCAAGCTCTGCGCCGTGCCCGACAGCAAGTCGCAGCCGCGGTGGGGGGTGGCAGGGGAGGGGGCCCAGGTGTGCATTAAACACAAGACGGAGGCGCACCCCCTCGACTTCAAGCCCCTGTGCGCCCACAGGCCGCCGGGCAAGAGGGGAACCGTCCGCAAGTGTTACCACCTGGCGCGCTTCGGCTTCCCCGGCGCCAACATGACGCACTGCGAGACCCGGGCCACCAGCTGCCGGGCCACGTCAACCGCTTCAAGATGCTGTCCGCCAACGCCCCCCAGATGGCCGACGTCGTCGAAGTGTGAGGTGGCTGCAGCGGCGGCACCAGCTTTTCTCATCATCACCAGCAGCAGCAGCAGCAGGAGTAGCCTGACCACCAGCTTTGGTCAGCAGTGGCAGCCGTGTTGTGGCGGGGGCAGCAGCTGTGGTGGTGCTCAGCAGCAGCAGCCGTGTTGTTGTTGGCGGGAGCAGCGGAGGCGTTGGTGCAGCAGCGGAGGCGTTGGTGCTCAGCAGCAGCGGGAGCGGCGGTGCTCAGCAGCAGTGGGAGCGGCGGTGCTCAGCAGCAGTGGGAGCGGCGGCGCAGCAGCAGCGGGCGCGGCGGTGCAGTTGTGGCGGTGGTGTGCATTGGAGCTGCAGTGGTGTGCATGGGGGCTGCCGTGTCATGCGTCTCAGCAGGGGTGTACGTGGCAGCCGTGGTGGCAGGCGTGTCATGCGTCTCAGCAGCACTTGGTGTACGTGGGGGCTGCAGTGGCAGCCGAGCTGTGTGCCCGAGCCGTGGTGTACGTGGCAGCCGTGGTGGCAGCCGTGTCAAGCGTCTCAGCAGTGGTGTGCATGGGGGCTGCCATGTCATGCGTCTCAGCAGTGGTGTACGTGGCAGCCGTGGTGGCAGGCGTGTCATGCGTCTCAGCAGCACTTGGTGTGCTCGTTGACGTTAGCCCTCTCCCCCCGGTTCGCCGCCATGCTGCCGCTGCCCTGTCTCCCTCCCGCCGCCGCGCCCCTCGCTTGTTGTACAATTGTGCTGCTTTTTTTTTACAAAACAGTGCAACCGCCGGCGATATATCGCCGATATCGGTTCGGCAGTTGTTGGCGCCAAAATCAAACCTTTGCCATTGTTTTAATCAAACAGTGCCAAACCAAAACACAACACGACACAACACAGCACCACCAGCCGCCATCCACACCACCACCCCCAGCCGCCACCATGACCCGCTGCAACAAGTGCTCGAAGCCCGCGACCCACGGCCCGCTGCGCTCCAAGCCGCTGGCGTGCAAGAAGCACCGCCTTGACACCCATGCGTGCTTGGTTGGAGGCACCCCCTGCGGCGTCGATGGCTGCATCATCCGATCCAACTTCGGCTTTGCTGCGGACAAGGAGCCCGTGCGGTGCAAGAGGCACAAGGCGGAGGGGATGGTCAACGTGACCGCCGCGCTTTGCGAGTTCACGGGCTGCACCACCCAACCCTGCTATGCCGAGCCGGGGGCCAAGAAGGCGCGCTTCTGCAAAGCGCACTCTTCCGCCGACATGACGCTCCTGTACCAGCGCAAGCTCTGCGCCCAGCCCGGCTGCAAGTCGCAGCCGCGGTGGGGGGTGGCAGGGGAGGGGGCCCAGGTGTGCACCAAGCACAAGACGGAGGCGCACCCCCTCGACTTCAAGCCCCTGTGCGCCCGCAGGCCGCCGGGCAAAAGGGGAACCGTCCGCAAGTGTTACCACCTGGCGCGCTTCGGCTTCCCCGGCGCCAACATGACGCACTGCAAGACCCACCAGCTGCCGAACCAGGTCAACCGCTTCAAGATGCTGTCCGCCAACGCCCCCCAGATGGCCGACGTCGTCGAAGTGTGAGGTGGCTGCAGCGGCGGCACCAGCTTTTCTCATCATCACCAGCAGCAGCAGCAGCAGGAGTGGCCTGACCACCAGCTTTGGTCAGCAACGGCAGCCGTGTTGTGGCGGGGGCAGCAGCTGCGGTGGTGCTCAGCAGCAGCAGCCGTGTTGTTGTTGGCGGGAGCAGCAGAGGCGTTGGTGCTCAGCAGCAGCGGCGGCGGCGGTGCTCAGCAGCAGCGGGAGCGGCGGTGCTCAGCGCAAGCGGGAGCAGCGGCGCAGCAGCAGCGGGAGCGGCGGCGCAGCAGTGGCGGTGGTGTGCACTGGAGCTGCAGTGGCAGCCGTGTTGTGCGTCTGAGCCATGGTGTGCATCACGCGGGAGCTGCAGTGGCAGCCGTGTTGCGCGCGTCTCGGCCGTCATGGCCCTCAGCAGCAGCGGGAGCGGCGGGAGCAGCAGCGGCAGTGGTTACCCTGGGTGTGCAGTGGCGTGCTGTGTTGTGCCTCGCAGCTGTGGTGCACATTGGAGCTGCAGCGGCGGCGGTGTTGTGCGTCTCAGCTGTGGTGATGGCGTGGGAGCCATGTACATTGGAGATTCGGTGGCAGTGGTGTTGTGTGCCTGAGCCGTGGTGACAGCCGTGTTGTGTGCCCTGCCACCACGGCTGCCACGTACACCACGGCTCGGGCACACAGCACGGCTGCCACCACGGCTCGGGCACACACTCGTTCACACCACTGCCACTGGAGCTCCCATGCACACCACGGCTCCCATGCCGCCACCACAGCTGAGACGCACAACACCGCCGCCGCTGCAGCTCCAATGTACACCACAGCTGAGAGGCACAATACAGCACGCCGCTGCACAGCCAGGTTGATCACCACCGCTGCTGGCAGTGCTCCCGCCGCTCCCGCTGCTGCTCAGCACCGTGACGGCTGAGACGCACAACACGGCTGCCACTGCAGCTCCCGCGTGATGCACACCACGGCTGAGACGCACAACACGGCTGCCACAACTGCTGCTGCTGATCACCACCGCCGCTGCTGCGCCGCCGCCGCTGCTGCGCCGCCGCCGCCGCTGCTGCTGAGCACCACAGCTGCTGCTCCCGCCACAACACGGCTGCTGCTGCTGAGCAAAGCTGGTGGTCAGGCCACTCCTGCTGCTGCTGCCGAGCAAAACTGGTGGTCAGGCCACTCCTGCTGCTGCTGCTGAGCAAAGCTGGTGCCGCCGCTGCAGTCACCTCACACTTCGACGACGTCGGCCATCTGGCGGGAAGGGGCGTTGGCGGACAGCATCTTGAAGGGGTTCACGTGGTTCGGGAGGTGGTGGGTCTCGCAGTCGTTGACGTTAGCTCTCTCCCTCCTGTTGGCTGCCATCGCTGCCGCCTGCTTCCCTCCGGCTGGCGCTGCTCCCGCCCCGCCTTTTGTTTTTTTTGTTTTTCACACCCAGTGCAATTGTCGACAAACAGTGCAACCGATATATACTGGCGATACCGTATCGACAAAGACCGACCGACGGGTTTCCTGAACTGTTCTGAACCGTGTTCATCACCGATGAGAGACCACTTTTTTTTTGTTTAGTTTTTTTGCTGCCCATGAGCGCGTGTGCGGAGGCGCACCTGAAGGGCTGGGCAACAGCAGGCAGCAGCAGCAGGAGCCATGTTTCCTCGCCTCGCACTCAAAGCCGTGAGGCCTCTGGCAATTGCGGTAAGCCCCCCCCCGCCTAGCAAATTTTGGTCGTCTCAAAGCCCGGCCTCTGATTGCTGCTTTGAAAGCCTGGGCTTGCAGCCATCGTTGCTGGCGTCGGGGGGCATGTGATCAATCATATGCCCGAAGCCTCTGCTAGCATGGCGTCTGCGAGGCCATGCGGCGGGAGCTGTTGATGGCTATCGGTGCACGGTCGCAGCTGTGCTGGCTTGCAGGACAACCGCTGCGATAATGCTGCCACCCCAGCTTTTGGGTCAGTGTGCTAGTGTGCTGGCGTGCCTCGTGCTCGAAAACACCTTCGGCGCAGTATCACCACGTACATACACATGTACATGCGCACAGTAACCATGTCATAGTTTTGTTTGCATTGTTGAAGTAGAAGTTTCAATACCTGTATTTTGTGTTCATCATAGATTACCATACAAAATACTTGCCACTTGCTTGAGTACTGTCTAGGTGTCCTTAATATGTACACAGCAACTCCAAGTGAAGTACGTCAAGCAGTGCCCATAGGAGGTGAGCTACATATCAAGACGTGCATACACATGCAAGCTCAAGCTTGTGTGCATACAAACATTGTCATGCCGTATGGATGCCATGCAGGACGACTGCCCGGCAGTGCACATGTACAGTATGCAGCGCACAGCTGCTCCTGCTGCTGCTGGTGCCGCCGCTGCAGTATCCGCACACGTCGACCACGCTGGCCGTCTGGAAGGAGTGGCGGAGAGGAAATTGAAGCGGTCCACGAGCTGGTGGGCAGGGCAGTGGTCATAGGTGCGCCAGGGAAACCAAACCGTGCCTTCTTGTAACACTTGCGCACCTGCCCCCTCTGCCACGGTGGCCGGTGGGCACACAGGGGCTGGAAGTCCAGGGGGTTGCTGTCGGTCTTGTGCTTGGTGCAGAAAAGGGCTTCCTGCCCTGCCGCGCCCCACCTCGGGCCCCTGCGTGTGACCTGCACCCGTTGTGGGCACAGAGCCTCTGCTGGTAGGGGAGGGGCATCTCTGGGGACCTGTGCCCCTTGCAGAACCGCGCCCTCTTGGCCCCCGCTTCTGCATAACAGGAGTACGTGGTGCCTGGGGACTCCCACCGCGCGGCTGGTCCATCTGACTGCCCTGCTGTGCGAGTCACCACACTGCCCCATCATCCCCTGCTATGCAGAACCGGGCGCCAACAGGGCGCACAAGGAGCACAGCTCCCCAGAGATGACTCTCCTCTACCAGAGGAATCTCTGCGCCCACCTCAGGTGCACTAGGTGGGGCGGGGCAGGGTTGGGGTCCCTTGTCTGCATGACGCACAAGACCAACTCGACTTTAAGCCCCTGCGCGCCTGCCGACCATTGGGTAGAACGGAGGCAGGTGCAGAAATGCTATAAGGAGGCATGGTTTGGTTTCCTTCCTGGTGTGCACCCATGATCCACTGCCCCGCCCACCAGCTTGCGGACCGTCTCAAGCTGCTCGCCGCCACCGCCCCTCAGCTCTAGGCCAACGTGGTCGAGTTGTGACGATTGTGCAGTGGCGGCACCAGCAGCAGCGGGAGCAGCAGTGGGAGCAGCAGGAGCGGCCTAACCACCCTGCGCAACGGCAATGCCCAGCCGCAGGAGCCTGCCACGGCGGTGGCTATGCAACGGCCAACGCCCAGCTGCAGCGCCACGAGGCAGCACCAGCGGTGCTCGGCAGCAGTGGGAGTGGCGGCGCAGCAGCGGCGGTGCTCGGCAACACCAGCGCTCGGTGCTCAGCGGCAGCAGGAGTGGCGGCGCAGCAGCGGCAGCACAGCAGCGGTCACAGCTTTGTTGTGCATCAGAGCCGTGGTGTACATGACAACAGCGTCAGGAGTGGCAGCGGCGGTGTGGGAGGGGATGGGCACACGCCGGGGGGAGGGGGGATCCCCACCTGTGTGTGTGTTTGGCTTCTTGTCGCCATTATGGCGCACTGCAGTGGATGCGCATTTGAGGATGGTAGGTGGGGGGCGCGTGAGTAGAACAACGTGCGGGATGGAACACGGCATCAATCCACCTCTAGAGGTGCATTCGCGTTTTCGTGTAAGTCTCCGCTGGATCAGGCCGAGTAGGGCACTGCAGTTGTATGACACAGCACCAGAGCAGCATGGGTGAATCGTGTGTACTTTAGCTGACTTTGCGATTGAGCATTCAGCTGGCATAACATGAGTGCCTTTCGCGGCAATGTTGCCGGAGCGAGCGTGCTTGCCAGCATGTGCGTGTGTGTTTGTCTTTCTTTGCTGCAGCGCTGGCTGCTGTTCCTGGAACAAGCGTGCTTGCATCAATTGAAACGTGCCTGTTTGAGCAGTGGCACAAGCGTGCTTGCATTGATATGTGCCTGTTCGAGCAGTGGCAACTGCGACTGCCACTTTGTGCGCTGCATGTGCGTGCATGGCCGTGCGGCGTCTTGTATGGCATCCATGCGCCATGACAATACGCACGCAAGCGTGCATGTCCGTGCATGATTGGTCGCCGCATGCGGGTGTCCGACCGCGCTGGGTACATGAATGCGGCGGTGGGAGCCGCCGTGGCGCAAGGGGCGGCCGCAGCGGCGGGGTTTGCGGGTGGAGGCGGGGTTGCTGGAC
>JAULBY010010869.1:0-24343 GCA_032358315.1 Ophiocytium majus
CTGGCCAATCGGAGAGCCGTAAGGTTTTAGCTCAGGGGGGTCAGGGGGGTGCTCAGCCTCACCCGAGCCGGGGAGGGTAGGAGAGATTTTGAGGTGTGGCGAGTCACCCCGCTGCCTCTCCCCCCACTGCAAGGCGTGGGGGGGGGCAGCCTGCCGCTAGCTGACCCGTCTGGGGGGCCTCAGCGTGTGCGACGGGCCTTGCCTGGGCCTTCAAGCATGAGCTACTCAGGTCAGTGCCGCGCCTGGCCATGGTGGCCGCGGCTGGCGCTCGGTTGTTGTTGCAGTCATGCATCAAGTTTGGTTTTGCTAGTTGAGGGGGGGAGGGGAGCGGCCACGGTTGCGTGCGGTGCTGCTGTGGCGCTGCTGGTTCTCATTGGAGGCGGGACCGTCAGCTCTCGAGGCCGCACCTGCACTGCCCGCCTGTAGGCCTCAAGGTGCTCTGCACGACATCAGTGTATCCAGTCGACTGTGCAAGATGCACTTCCGGCGTTAGACGCCAAGCACGATGGTGGAGATGTTGCTGTTGCTGGGGTGAGTAGAGGTGGGGCAGGAGCAGTGATTCTGCCCAGCGCAAGCAGCACGCGGGTCCTGCGATCTCTCTCTGGTGTCGTTCCTTACAACCTCAGTCAGCCTCATGCGCGGACCCCCTGCTGCGGGTTGAAGTAGCCAGGTTCCGCTTCTACACCAGTGTCGCGCCAACCATTGCAGCAGCTGTGCCTCACTTCGTCGCTGGCAGTCGTCAGGTGGAGGCTTGACAGGTGCCTCCCATGTACGCTTGTGCTGCCTGCTGCTGTTCTTTCGCTACCAGGCGGCTACGGCGGTAACCGCCGGGACGACCGCTACGGCAGCAGCAGGGACAGCCGCGACCGTCGCTACAGCGATGACAGGAGCGGCAGGGACGACAGGGGACAGCGAGACAGCCGCTACGGCGACAGCAGAAGCAGTTCAGGTATTCACAGCAGAGACGATCGCTCCCGCGCACATGGTGAAGAGAGAGGAAGCAGCAGCTCGCAAGGCCACGGCGGAAGTGGCGCCCGCCGTGGCGGCAATGGGGGCGGCAGCAGTAAGCAACAACCATCGAGTGCTGGTCGGGAGGGCCAGTCATCACTTGCTGCCCTGTCCGCTGCACATGCGGTCGCCGCAAAACAACCGTCTTTGCACAGACAGCCCGGCGTCAAGCGCGACCTTGCACCATGTATGCGCTGTCATGGCGGAGGAGCCACTGCTGCACCAAGGCGTGGCGCGAGCATAGCCCCTGCACCTGTGCCCCCCCCGCAGCTGCATGCTATGCAATGCCTCACCACAACCTGCCTGCCCTGCACTGAAATGCCATGTGTCTGATGCAACGCAGCCTACGGTGGCGACGCTTATGGTGGAGGAGGGGGCGCTCCATATGGCGGCAGCGGTGGCGGCAGCGGTAAGCAAACATTTATTTCAGTGCTGCCCGGAGTGCGCTTGCTCACTTGCTGGCTCGCCTGGGTGCTTGGTGTGCTGGTGAAAAACGCACCATGGTGCCACGGGCGGTGTCACAGTGCCACACTTACGCACTCATTTACGCTTTTGGGCTAACGCAAACACATGCACCGGGCGCTTCACTTAAGCAGGCAGCTATGGCGGCAGCTATGGCGGCTATGGTGGCGCCTATGGCGGCCACGGCGGCAGCTACGGCGGCGGTAGCAGCGGCGGCAGTGGTAGCGGCGGCGGCAGCAGCGGCGGCAGCTATGGTGGTGGCAGCTACGGTGGTGGCGGGCACTATGGTGGGAGTGCCGGCAGCTATGGCGGTGGCAGGCACTATGGTGGCGGCGGCGGCGGCAGCTATGGTGGCAGCGGCGGCAGCTATGGCGGTGGCGGACACTACGGTGGCGGCAGTGCTGCTGCGCCCCGTGGCTACGGCAGCCCAGGCGGTGCCCCTTACGGCGGCGGCAGCGGCGGTGGTGGCGGCGCCCGTGACTACGGTCGCGGCGGTGACAGGGGCGGCGGTGAGCGGTGTGACATGCTTTTGCGAGCGTGTTCTTTCTTGTGGCATGGGCTGCTGGTGTGTGATCAGTGCGTTTCTCAGGCTGTTGGTGTGTTTGCTTGTGACGCCGTGGAGCGTGGCAGCCCCTGCAGCAGCAGCCATGACACCCACGCCGCCTGTTGGCCTGGGTGGTGCCCTGACCTACACCTACCCCCCTGCCTGCATGCCCGCTGCCCCCATTGTGCACTCACAGGCTATGGCGGCGGTGGTGGTGGCTACGGTGGCCGCGGCTCAGGTGGCGGCAGAGGCTATGGGGGTGGCCGCGGGGGCCGCGGCGGCCGAGGCGGCGGGGGCATTGACGTGGAGATCGACATTCCTCTGTGCGACCTCGTTGAGCCGCCGGAGCTGCCGCCCGCCGCGCCCATCGACAGCAACCCGCACGCTCTGGAGACGATGAGCCCGGACGACATACCGCTGGCGCGCCGCCGCACGTACGCCGCCGGCTCCCGCCCCATCTCCCTGTTTGCCAACCACTACGCGGTTGAGACAAGCGCGAGGTCGACCGTGGAGGTGTACGACGTGCGCCTGGAGGGCCTGCAGGCGCCAAAGCCGGGAGAGAAGCACCGCCAGCTGCCGCCGCGGCGCCTGCGCGCCATCGTGGACTCTCTCTTCGCACAGCACGGCACCGCCCTTCTCGGCGGCGCTGGCTCCGGTGTGGAGACCGCCTACGACGGCCGCGCCATGCTGTGCTCCTCCCGCCCGCTACGCCTGTCCGCCGGTCATCATGACGCATCTGTCACAGAGGTCACAGAGGCCATCTTTGACGTCGCAGACGAGCCAGCTCCTGACCAGGGGGGCACAGAGGGCGCCGCCAGCGCTGTCGCCGCGTCTTCGCACGGCGGCGCGGTGGCCGCCGCTGCCGCAGCGGAGGGGAAGGGGCGCAAGAAGCGGCCGCCCAAGGTTCTGCACGTCAAGCTGCGGCACACGGGCTCGCGGCAGCTACGCCTGCTAGATGACTACAGGCACGCGGGTGCCGCCGCCGCCACAATGCCCGGTGAGCCGCTCCTCACCGCTGTGGCTGTGGGGCTCTTGCTGGCGCCGCTTTGTGCGGCGGTGGTACCAGTGTGTGGTGCTGCTGAGTTGGGCGCGATGCACACGGAATCAACTGACCGGCGTGGCGTGAAATGCCCTCAACAACGGGAACGCCCTGTAAGCACGTGCTGACAGAGGGCGGCGAGGCTGCATGGGCACGCCGTGCCCCTCTGAGTGACTATGCATGCTGACCACCGAAAAACTGCACGCACTGCCGCCCCCCCGACTGGCAGCCGACATCATCACTGCGCTCGACGTGGTGCTGCGCACCGTGCCCGTCAAGAGCGAGGGGCTGCTGTCCATGGGGCGCAACTTCTACAACCCACGCAGCGCCGTCGACATTGGCAGCGGCACCATTGCCCTCTCCGGCTACTTCCAGAGCCTGCGCCTGTGCCAGGTGTGTGCCAGCATGCCGGCATGTGAATGACAGGGCTGCAGAATAGGTCCAATGATGTGTGGTTGTGCGGCAAGTGCATGGACAGGGGTGGCATGGGTGTGACTCGCCGCCGCATTGCAGCTGCCATGGTTGACTTGGGAATGTCTAGTGAGTTGTGTGGCTGGAGTTCTGTAGCGTGCGCATGTGTAGTGCACATATTGCCGCGCTGATGCATACTTCTAGTGTCACATATCCTGCCGCACCCATCAGTGTAGTCATACCCCTGTGCTGCATTGCAGCGCCAGCCCTGGGTGCGCATGGCCTACAGCACACCTTTGGCACACACTGGCCTCCATGTTGCCACCGGTCAAGCACTTGCCACCCACACCAGCTCACTCCCTCTCACTCAGACACTCACTTGCTCCCATAGCATCACGCAAAGGCGGCACCACACCACATTGTGTGTGCTGTTGTTGCTTAAGGGAGTCCCTTTCTGTCGCCGCCTCCCTGCCGCTCCCTCATCTCAGTCCGGCCTCACCCTGAACGCCGACCTGGTGGTGTCAGCCTTCATCAAGCCCATGTCTGTCATTGAGTTCCTCTGCAACGCGCTAAACGTGCGCGACCCGGCAGAGCTCGCAAACACCCGGCTCGCCACCAGCATCGCCAGGCAGCTGCGGTCTGTCAAGTTCAGCATTACGCACCGCTCCACGGCACGCTCGTTTGAGGCCAAGGGTATATCAGAGCTGGGCGCGGACAAGCAGAAAATTGAGCAGGTGAGTGCGTTCCCCACGCGCAGTGCATTGGTGATGTATGCATTTGCGAACAACAGTGGTGCTGTAGTCGTTGCAGCAGCACGCACTTTGCGAGCACGCTTGCTCTGTGCACCATGGTGTCGCTCCCACATTGCTGACGCTGCAGCACCAGTACCTGCATGGAGACGCCATGCATCAACATCAGTTGGACAGTGTACTTGACGATTAGCACAGGGCACAGCGCGGCAGTGGTAGCGCCAGTTGTAATTGTACTCGGGCCAAGCCCTGGCCTTCCCTGCTGAGCACACCCCCTCCTTGCCGGTACTCCCCCACTCCTGTGGGCGCAGGACGGTGGCGGCGACATGACGGTCGCGCAGTACTTCAGCCAGGCGTACAAAAGCCTGCAGTACCCCAAGCTGCCCTGCCTGCGCACTGGCAAGGACAAGAGCCAGTACTACCCCATGGAGGTGTGCCGCCTGGCGGAGCGCCAGCGCCTGACCAAGCTCACGCCAGAGCAGACGGCGTCTATCATCAGGGTGGCCTGCAAGAGGTGGGTGGGGCAACAGTGCACCCGACTGCACATGCACATGTGCACAGCATGTCCTCCGTCCTCGGCAATGCTGCTGGGCACACACTGCGCGGTCGCGACAGCTGGCGCAACTGTTGCTGCATTAGTACTGAGCATTCATGGAACTGCACTTGGCATGTGCTGTGTGTTTTCTGTGGCACAAGTTGCCTGCACATGCCAGTGTTGACCATGTGTTCACGCGGCCGGCCATGTCACGGCCATGTGGCACACACACCTGAGGGTAGTGAGCATTTCACAACTTGTCAGGCATTTGCTGCTGCTGCCCTCCGCTCTCCACTGCCACCACCACCGTCTCCACACACCCACTGCCGCACCACCCCTCATCAGCTCTGCTCACACCCGCAACTCCCACACCGCCGCCACCGCCAGGCCCCAGACACGCCAGAGCGTCGTCCACACCCAGGTCAAGGAGCTCGTCGGTGACATGAACCAGCATGCCAGAGCATTTGGCCTCGCAGTGGGGGTGCCCGACGGCGGAAGCAAGTCCGGCGATTCTGAGCTCAAGGCGGTGTCCATGACCGGGCAGGTGCTGCAGTCGCCGGTCCTGCAGTACGGCGCCGTGCGGGGGCAGCGCACGGAGATGGTGCGCGGGGGGCGTTGGAATATGAAGAATGAGCTCTTTCACACGCCCGGCAAGCTCAGGTGCGGTGTGGTGTGGTGTGGGTGGCGCGCGTGTGGCCGTGCAGAGAGAGAGCGTGCCTGCAAGTGCTGAGCTGAGACTTGGTTGGCAGCGGCGCGTGAGTGGTGGTGGTGCGACTGTGTGCGTGGTGGCCTGATGCGCCTTGGAAGTTGTGTGGGATGTGGCGGCATCGGCACACCAACAGTGGTGCGCAAAGGGTGCGGCTGAGCTGTCCACCACTGTGCCTGCCGTCCGCCATTTTCATGCTTGCGCTGTGCACCTGCCACTGTCGCAGCTGTGGCGGTCATGCTTTCAGATGCCGCATACCACCGTAGTAGCTACCAGTGCGGATGCCCATGCCGCATGACACCTTTTACCCACTGCAGCACCGCCAGGGGGCTGTGCTCTCACAGCCTGTGCAGTCCACCGCCATCGCCATCCCACAGCACACCATTAACTTGCACACGTGGGTGTGCAACAACCCGGGTCATGCACGCAGCGTGTCGCAGTGCATACTCGTACCACATGTTACACAGCTCGTGGTGAGCTCAGCAACGGCGGCGCTGTACTCTGGGATGCCCCGCCCGCGCGCGTGTGTGACAGGTGCTGGGCGCTGGTGTCTCTGTGCGACCAAGGGCGCTTCCCGGAGCCAGCGGCCCGCCAGTTCATTGCCGCACTGGCGCGTGAGGCCAATGGCAAGGGGATGCAGGCAAGTGCTGCACCTGCGCTGCCCACCGCATGTGGGTGACGGCAGTCAAGGGTGTGGTAGTGTACAGTGGCAGTGTAGCACTTGTAGCACTTACTGAGTGCCATGCGTCCGCCTGTGGTTGCGTTGCCCCTGTGCAGCGGAGTGGAGTGGCGCAGCTGCTGTTTTCGCAGCACAGAGTGCGATGGCTGTGCTTGGCGGCGCGTGCACGCCCTCCACGCCCTCGCGTGGCAGCTTCGCGCGTTATTTGGTTGGGAGGCTTTCATGCCAAGTCAACTGCGGCCTGCACACGTGTCACTTGCACTTGCACGTAGACATGGCATCCGTAGCGATCAGCCGCCTATTGCGCAGGCGTTCTGCACTGATTTCGCACTCGTGACGCTCCCACTAGCACACTCAGGCAACTGCTACCACGGGCACATCGCCAGTCCCCAGCGCCTGCCAGCCTGTGTAAGACTTGGTCGCTGTGCTGCCGCGCCCGTTCTGTGTGCGCTGCTCCTGCTAAACTCTGACCCTGTCGTGATGGTTGCGCAGGTGGAGGTGTCGCCGCAGCGCGTGCCTGTGATGTACGCGCAGGGCGACATCGCCGCGGTTATGAGAGAGGCCACGCAGCAGGCCACCAGCGTGGGACGCGAGCGATGCCAGCTCATCGTGCTGGTCAAGCCAGGTGCCGTCTCACGCATGTAGTACACCGGAATGCCCACACGGGCTGCCCACACAGACTAGAGACAAGAAATGAAGTCAACATTACCAAAACCAAAAGCGCACTCAAATGACATTTGACAATCCCGTTCATGGTTGCTAGTCTGTGCGGGCAGTCTGTGTTCACACACTGGGCAGCGTGGATTATGCACGTGTGAAACACTTCGGACTTGGCATGCCGCCACTCCAACTGGTTTCTGTTTCAAATGTGTGTACATGTACGTACATGTGTACACATGTTTATATGTTGAATTACATTTATTATCAGATGTGTTGCTGTAAGGGCATGTACTGGTACGTGTAAGCAGGCGCGTTTGCCGGTGCCAGCTGGTTGTTGCGCAGAAGCGTGCGCTTGAGAGCGAAGCGGCGAGTTTGCACTTTTCAGACCAAGCGCCGCGCCGCCTGTTGTCGGGCACCCGGCGTGAGCCTCAAAGATTACTGCTCGCGACTCAACGCTGCACGCGAAGTGATACACACTATTGTGCACCCTTCCCTCTCAGCTCACACACTGCTGCTCCCCCTCCTACCAAAGTACACCCCTGTACACCCCTATAGGATATACCGCCGTCTGGAGTCCCTGCCTCACACCCCTGTAAATACGATGCTTAGGCTGTGACCAACATGTTTTACCTGTACCCGCCTCCACGGGCCGCGCGCGCACACACACACACACAGCTGGGCCCTCACCCAACACCACAGCAGAACAGGAGTGGCGCCTTCTGCAGCCAAAACAATGTACGCGCATGCCCCTGCCCCAGAACGTGCTGCCAACGTCTGCACTCGCCGCGGCGCCACCAGCCAACACCGTCAAGTACCAGCATGGTGCCGCCACTGGACTACAGTGCACGCGACTTGGTGCGCTGTGATTTAGTACGGTATGCGTTTAGTGCGGGGTTCCCAGGCTTGTCACGGACCACATGATCCCATACAAATGATGCACCAACGTCATATTTTGACTTAGTGCGCGTCTTGCTTTAGCGCGGAGTACTCCGGAGATGACACCCCGCACCACATTGCGAGTCCACTGTTCTGAACACTTGGTGCCCTGTTGGACCACTCTCCCCACCGCGGACGGCGCGTGCGCTGCCTGCAGCCAAGGACCTGGTTGACTACCCTGCCCTCAAGAAGGTGGGAGACACCCAGCTCGGCGTGCCGTCGCAGGTGGTGCTGCTCAAGCACGCCATGGAGCGCAAGGGGTCCGTGCTGGGCAACGTGCTGCTGAAGATCAACGCCAAGGTTGGCGGGCGCAACGTTGTGCTGTCCGCGGCGCCCGCCGAGATCCTGTCCAAAAAGCGCACGATTGTGTTTGGCGCCGGTGAGTGTCTCGCACGCATGGAGCCCACGGCGGCTGTGTGGTTGACAGTCAGGTGCTGGGCTTTGCTCCACACTTGCTCGCGCCAAAGGCTGTGCACATGCGATGCGCTACGCTTATACGCACTGCACCATGCTACTGTAGTACTAGCAATACTGCAGAGGTATCTACTACTACTTCAGTAGTATGTAGTATACACGAAGTATGTGCATTTGGTACATACTACTGTAGTATTACAACATATACTGCTAGTACTACTAGTAGTAATATATACTTGTCCGCACTTTATTTGTTTATGTGTTTGCATACGTGGAAGCGACATGGCTGTGCCAGCTGGTGCTCAGGCAGCCCCTGTGCAAGCGCACCAGGCGAGACCACTCAGGCACCGCCAGGCAGGCAGCGGCCCACGGTACACCCCAGCAGCAAGCTGCATAAACCATGCTTCGTGCCCTTGTCGCTGGAGCACATGTGCACTCAGAGGCCTGAGCTGCTCAGCACACAGAGCGTCCGCGCACTGCGTACGTATGCACCGTCCCGGGCCCACACAGGCAGTCCGCGCAGGTAGCGCACATATGGGCCCAACACATACCTGGAACTACACCAGTATGTGGTCCGCGGGGGCATGTTCGCATAGCCCTGTGCGCCACCAACTTATAATTCATGTAGAGGTACTTCAAATAGAAGTAGATATTTATGCCGACGTACTGCCGCCGCTGCCCACCGCCGCACCTTCAGACATCCACCACCCGGGCCCAGGCACCAAGCGCCCCAGCATTGCGGCCGTGGTGGCGTCCCTGGACCAATACTACGCGCGCCACGCGGCGGGCGTGCGCGTGCAGAGCAGCCGCAACGAGGTCATCGAGGACCTGCGCCCCATGGCAAGTGCCAACTTGTTGCTTGTCAATGGAAGCGTGCGCGGTTTTGTTGGCGACGGTGTGGTTGTCTTTATGCGCGATGTATGGCATGTGCGGTGTGTGTGTGTGTGTGGGGGGGGGGGGGGGGGGGGGCGGGGGGGCATTTGGGTTTGCAGTGCACACCGGGCTTGCGTGGCGTGCGCACCTGGTAGCTGCTGCGTGGGCGCTTGCTTCGCCCAAAGGGCAAGTGGCACTGGCTCGGTTTCCATGCTGAGCGAGTGTCTCTGTGCTTGGCGTGCTGCTGGGTGCGCTGCAGGCGACCGAGCTGCTGACCACCTTCCATCAGGAGAACAACTTCCTGCCTGACAACATACTCTTCCTGAGGGATGGCGTCAGCGAGGGGCACTTCAAGCAGGTACTTCAACTTTGAAGTTCGGTTACTTCAGCATTGAAGTTGCGCGGTTTTGAGGGCGGCAAGGCAGGTCAGAGATCTCACGCTTTCATTGCCCAGTGTTTCTGTCAATGTTTCGACAACAGCTGCAGGGTTCGCTTTGCTCACCACCAGCACCGGCACCAGGCAGGTGGTTACCAAGTGCTCTTGTGCTGCTGGCGCACACGGCGGCACTGCACAGCGATGTCTCCTTGGTGACAGCCAAGCAAGTGGCCGTCACGCCAGGTTGCTGGAACCAGCTGGAATGTAAAGACGGCAGCCAGCATGCTCAGCACTCCAGTGGTGAACTAAACTGCCATGGCCGTCATTGCGAATCAAGCGCTGCCATGGGGCTACAAGCATGCTCAGTTCTCTACCGGGGAAGTGGCATGCCACATATGACCTTCCCTGCAAATGCAGGGCTACCAATGGGCTCTGCACAGTGCTCGGCATAGTGTGACCTGTTCCTTTGGTGCGCGCAGTGGGGGTGGCCGCTGCCTTTGTGGTCGTGTGTAGCACACAGCACACCCTATCGCATCCCCTTGGGGCGGCGCCGGTCATCCATCCATTACACTTTTGTGCGCTGGCGTGTGACTGTAGCATGCTGGTGTCGCGCGCTCGCCAGGCCATGAGAGCTATCACTATTACTTGGAGGTAGTATATGGCATAAGCTAGTGGGTTGCCTTTGTGCTGTGACAGCGTGCATGCCAACCGACGCGCCCGAACCATCACATGTGCCCCGTTACAGCATCCATCACCCCCCGCCCTTGCCTGCCGCTCTGCCAATCCACTTCCGCCGCGCCCCGGCGCTGGGCGCAGGTTCTCAAGTTCGAGATGGTGGCCCTGCGCGAGGCCTGCTCCGGAATCAGGCCTGGCTGGCTGCCCAAGATCACGTTTGTGACGTGCCAGAAGAGGCACCACACGCGTCTCTTTGCCAGGGAGCAGGGCGACCGCGACAGGAGCGGCAACGTGCCCGCAGGTGACAGGCGCTGCCTTCCGTCGCTTGCACACCGCATGCCGCAGCACATCCCAACGCGCACAGCTTCTCATTGTTTTCTTCAGCCGCTGCTGGGGCCACGCCATGCTGGCATTGGCACAGAAGTAGTATGCCAAGCAGCCCCCAGGTAGGCATATACTTCAGGAAGTAAAAACTTCTTGAAGTACATGCTCCGGCATCGCCCCCCAAATGTTAAGGCTCAACCCAGACTATTCAGGACAGCAGCAGCAACAGAGCAGCAAGCAGCAAGGCAGTAGCAGTCGGTCGGCAGCACCCATGGGGTGTGTAGCATACCTTTAGGGATGATGACAAGCAGATAGATGTCCTCGGCAGGTGTGGCACTTGGTCTCAGTCCCAGGGGGGAGTTGGTCTCACAGGCACACTTGCCAGATACTTGCATAGTTGTGTTGTTGTGATTCCAGATCACAGATCTGTGTGGTTAAGGGCTCAGCCACTTGAAGTTGGCAACTTCAAAGGCTTCGCTGTAACATATGCCTGGCGGCGACTGGGGTAGGTGCGGTTTGGGGACGCGTTGGCGGCTGCGTGGCCTTGTTCCCATGTGACGCTCGCCTGAACACAGCTGCTGCGGACGGGTGCTCTCCACCCCACTCAGACGCTGCTCTGATTACAAGCTAAACCAGTCTGCCAGTCTTTTATGTGCTGGCATGCTACTGTGAACTCACCAGCCACGCCCTCCTTCCCCGCTCCTGTGTTTCGCAGGCACGCTGGTGGACACAGCCATCTGCCACCCATTCGAGTTCGACTTCTTCCTGTGCAGCCACGCAGGCCTGCAGGGCACGTCCCGCCCCACCAAGTACACGGTGCTGCGAGACGAGATCGGCTTCGACACGCAGGAGCTGGCCACCACCCTCTACCACATGTACGCCAGCCGGTGACAGCCCTGGGTGCCCCTATTGCTCGCCAAAGTACCGAAACACCCACACATCGCAGTGTAGAGCTGGCGTGTGGCTACCGCCAAGCTGGTGCATGCGTGTGCGCCGGGACGTGACGCCCTGCGCTGTGTTGCAGCACCCTTGTGTGGCTTGTGCAGTCACCCCCCCCCCAGCCGCCTGCAGCTCGGGCCACTAACGGCGCATGCGCTCGCATTTGCAGACGCGCGGGCTGAACAGAGGAGGTGTGTGCTGGGTTTAGCGCCTGTCACTTTCAGCACGGCGCCAGGCGCTTGCAGCCCCCTGGCATGCCGCCTCTGTGGCGCCCACCGGGGGGCAGCGCATGCCACAGCACTGCGGCAGCAGGCGGCGGGCGGGTGTGTGCTCACGGCCACGTGTGTGTGTCGCGGTGGCATGCCTTGCGTGTTGCAGGTGCCACATGCAGCAGAGGTGCACGTGCGCGGTGTCGGCGCCGCCAGCGGTGTACTACGCACACCTGGTCGCCTTCCGAGCGCAGGTGAGCGCCTCTAGTCTGCTGCTGCAGCAACACTGCCTTATGCTTCTTGAAGTTAAGCAAAGTGTGTCCTACCTGTATATTCAAACTCGTCAACTCCCACCTGCAGTGAAGGCGGTCACGCCATCAACCATGGCTGCGTTGTTCATGTGGTTACGGTCTGGTGTTACCTTACCCCAAACTTGAAGTTTGTGTATCAGTCATGGAGACATGAGGGCGTGTACGCACTGTTGAAGTTGGGTGCGAACTACTACTAGTTTTATTGGGGGGAAAGGCACTTTTTCACGCCCCTTCAGTAGGTTTGTGCAAGCGTATACATGCCGCTACATGCGAAGGAGACAGAGCAGGTGACTCGCCGCGCACCGCTGCCAGGGTGGTCGTCACGCGACCTGGCACCCTGGCAGTGCATGCTGCCAATGGGCCGTGTGCTCCCTTCTGCAGCAGTGCGGCAGCAGCAAGCGTGTGTCTGCCATGGCCACAAGACTTGTGCACATGCACTGTGGTGTGAAGTCCTTGTCCTTGGGAGGTGCATGCCGCAAGGCCGCCGTCGTTACATGCACCACAGGGCATCGCACGCGCTTGCAAGTCCAAGCATGCACCAACTTCAATTTGCAAGTGCAAGTTGAAGTATGCAACGACTACGACACCAAACAATGCATTGCGTGCACGCATGCGGTGCGGCCTGCAGCACTTTGTGAACGTGCAGGACAACTGGGAGGGGAGCTCCCAGGTGAGCGCGCTCAGCGGCGGCAGCGGCGGCACCGGAGTGGCCAGCGTCAACTGGTCAGAGTTCTTTGACCACGTCTCCCCCCTCCTCAAGGGCACAATGTACTTTATCTGAGGGGACGGAGCGGCGCGAACACACGCCCTGTCAGCAGCAAATAGTGGCCCTGGCCCCAACAGCTGGCAGGGGGGGTGACAGCAGCAGCGGCAGCGGTGACAAACCGGCGGCAACAAACGGGCTGCAGCAGCTGGCTGCAGGCGTGGTGACAGCAGCGCAGCGGTGGCAACAGCGGGGCGTGGCAGCAGCTGCAGCAATCAGCGCGGCAGCATCGGCGGTGCTGCAGGTAGGCGCAGCGGTAGTGGATGTGCCTTCTCAGGCGGCAACGGCGGCAGCGGCATGCGTGGGTGGGTGTGCCTGGACTCCGGGTAACGTGACAGACAGGTTGCCATGTGTGTAGGATGGAGTTCCGACGGCGCGTGCCATTTCGCGTTGCGTGGTTTCGACAGGCAACGTGCAGGCAATTGACAGCGCCACGTGCAGGCAATGGACAGTGCACCCCGCTGTGGTGCAGTTGCACCGCGGAAACAGAAGTGGAGGTGCATAATTGCGCTCGAGGCCAGACGCATAGGTCCGTCCGAGTAAGGCATGGGTTGGTGGGGGCAGAGGTTGGGCTTCGCTTTGGTACTCTTTCCCGTCACACGTTCATGTTCCCTCCCTGGGGTCGCAATAGCAGGTTGCTGGTGCAACAACAGCCCTGCCAGCAGGGCATTGAGTACAGGACGCACTTCATATACACAGCAAGCTGCCACGCTGGCACCTTGGGAGCGGCGCCAGCGCCGTGGGACAGCGACGGAGGCGCACACCTGCATCTGGTGGGCAATGCCTGTACAGCACAAAAAGGTGGACAGGCGGTTGCTTAGGAGGCAGGGACGGAGTGCAGGCACATGCCACGCATGCAGCTGCACATGAGTGTCACAAGACACAGGCCGCAGTTGGCGCTCACACCACTGGCGCCTTGCAGTTGCTCGCACTCAATAGATGTTCTGTATTGTCGCAGTTGGCCCATGGTGTGTGCTGTGCTCCATCCGTGGTACGAGCGGGCCTGCATTGCACCCACCTGCCGTGCTGTGCCTGCCTCTTTCCTGCCAACATCTCGGCGCTGCGTGTGACAAAGCTCTACCTGTGCGACTGGATTCTGGTGCAACTGATGGAATAGACCACACTGCCGGCAGTAGCGGTGTCAGGGCTTGATCGTACAGGTGTGTAGAGTGGGCACTACCGTATGCTAGCCACTTCGTGCTTTGCAAAATCAGTGGTTGCTGTGATGCAGGGGTGTCCCATACCTATTTGTGTGAGTAAAGTGACTACAAATGTTATATGTTGCACACATGAAATCTAGTGACGACCAGCAAACTGCATACCACTAGCGCAGGCAGAGCTGCAGTGCGCCGTGGATGTCACATGTGTCAATGGCAATGCTGCACACAACGCGCAACATACCTTGTCACGCGGCATGTGCGCAAGCCGCTTGTAAAGCCACATCAACAGGAGCAACCCACAAAGGAAAGTAGCCAAAAAAAATGCCAACGCAGCATGCAGTGTTTCAGGTAGGCCTGGTGCGGAACAAGCACTGTGCCTTTGTCTAGTGTTTGATTATTGTGCACCAGCTTTACGTATGACAGCACAGGGCCAGACCAAGATGTATGCACAGCCATGTACTGAGACGGCCCGTACAGTCACAGTGCTGCTGCTGCTGCTGTTGGTCCACTGCCCGTGTCCCAGTGCAAGCTGTACTGCTGCCGGTGCGTGCTTGCTGCAGCAAGCAGAGGTTCCCCCCAGGGCCATGGCAGCTGCCTGCGTCACTGCCGCGCCTGCTGCTGCTGCGGCCATTCACTGCGCTGAGCACCGCTGCTGCTGCTGCCGCTGCTGAGTGCTGCCGCTGCAAACCACCGGACGTTGCTGCTGCAGACCACCGTTGCTGCTGCTGAGCACTGCTGCTACTGCTGAGCACTGCTGCTCCTGCTGAGCGCTGCTGCTGCTGCTCAGCGCTGCTGCTGCTGCCCAGCGCTGCTGCTGCTGCAGCCGCCGCCGCACACGTCGCGCTACCCCTTGAGATCCAACACCAGCCCCACAGCCACAGTCTGCCCCTTCTGCCGCAGCACAAAGCGGCCCATGGGGCGGCAGTCTGCGTACCGCTCCACGCATATCGGCCGAGACAGCGCCAGCTGCACGACCACCGTCTGGCCGCCGCACACGTGCCGCGGGCGCACTTTGATAATGGTTCCGGCACTGTTGGTCTGCGCCACCAGGCGGTGGATGTGCGCCATCACGTCCACACCCTGCAGGTGCAGCAGAAACTCAGAGCCCCTGAGCGGGGGGGGGGGTTGTGGCGGCAGTGGTGGTGGTTGGTGGATGTGTGCGCTGCAGCTGCGGCAGTCCAGTCTGGTGCTCATGTGCGGGCGCTGGGAGACATGCAGTGACCGTACAGCCTTGCAGTGACTGCCATGTAGTCGCCGGGCCGAAAACAGCGGCAAGAGCAATCAATGTCTACAGCCACCCACACGGGGCTGCTGCTGCCGCGCCGCTGCCACTCACTTTATCAGCGGCACCAGCAGCGTGGGCAGCGTTGCCACCTGCGCCTCCAGCCTTGAGGCCACCGGCACGGGCGTCCGCGCCTTGCAGAGGCAGCTGCCCATCACCAGGCGCGACACGTCCACCCCCGTCAGCGTAACCTCCACGCTGTCGCCCGCACGCGCGCTGCCGCCGGCACCGCCCACCGTGGCGCCACCATGCTCCACCCTCGCGGCCAGGGCCAGGTCACCCGCGGGCATGACTAGAATGTGGTTGCCGGCGGCCAGTCGCCCCTGCAGGAGGCGGCCGCTGACGACGGCGCCCTTGCTGGTGGGCGCAATGTCTGCGCACACCCTGAGTGGGGGGGGAGGGGGGGGGGGGGGGGGGGGGGGGGGGGGGGTGCGGTGTTGCAGGCGGGTGCAGAGCACAAGCGTGTGTCAGCGCACGCCAGATGGATGGTGCCGGTGACTGATAGGAGGCTGTGGGGTAGTGGTCTGGTGTTGTGCAGAATGCCCATACGCCAACAGCTAGCATGGGAACGCGCCTGCAGTGCTGCGGCGGCGTGCGTGGTCACCACCATCATTATCACCACAACATCATCATGGCATGCAGGCGCAGTGCCGGACAGACATACAGGGCTACGGGCCCATAGCTGTAATGGTACACTGCCGCACAGCAACATGCGTGCATGCCGTGAGCGTGCACTCACATGCGCATGGGCTTGGACACGGGGCGCGGTGCGGCGGTGAACTTGTCAATGGCCTGGAGCAGCGTGTCGCCCTTGTACCAGGTGCTCAGCGGACAGTCTGCGCTGCGCGTTGTCACGTTGTCGCCGCTCAGCCCGCTCACAGGCACAAACCGGATCTGTTTCCGCACGCGCGTGGCAGCAGCGGCGCGGCAAGCGGTGGTCAACGGGAGGAGCCGGGGGAGGGGCACGCCCGCATGCATTGGGGGCTTACAACTGGTGCTTGTTTTGCTGCCCACAGGCAAGCAGTCGACGTCTTTCCCCATGGGGGTTGACGCATGATCCATGGGCCATGCAGCGGTGTAAGTATTGGCGTATGATGTCGGATCCAAGTGACAGGGGCATGGGCAGTGAGCCTAGCCGACAGACAGGCTTTCAGCACTTGCCAAAAAAAAGAGCAGCCGCTTTGATTATTACACTGGCATACGGCAAGGGGGATTCCCTAACTGGAAACCAACATGGCGCGGCAGAGAGGTCAAGGCCTTGCACCGGTGGGCACGCGCAAACATGGCACAAACATTGAACTACCCATGACGCATGCACTGCATGCGCAGCACTGTGCCACAGACCCCCCCATTGACGTGCCTTGTTGGGTTTGAAGTTTGTTTGCCGGAGGAAGAGCTCCACAGACGCCTTGATGGCCTCATAGCGCGCCTCGTCCCATGGCGGCACTGCGGCATCCAGCTTGTTGACTGCCACCAGTACCTGGTTCACTCCCAACGCCTGTGATGCAGCGCGGGATGCAGGGCAACACCGTCCGTCGTCTAGTCAGCGGCTGATGATGTGGTAAGGGCACAAGCTGGCACGGCTTGGTCACGGTTTGCTGCGAGTACATGTGGTGCTGGTGCCGGGTAGGCTGCCACGGTATGAGGTGTGCCTGTGTGACATGCTGCTTCAGCCGCAGACCATGTGCACAGGGCTTTCCGCGCCTCAAGCGGAGTGTAACAGAAATGCATGTGTTGTACATGATAGAGCCGCCAGGTAAGGTGTTCCCTAGGTGTACAGTGTGCGGTGGGGTGGTTCTGTGTCCAAACCGCACTTGTGCGGCAGACAGCAACGCACCGCAATGCATGCCTGCTCAGGACCGCCCACAGGGAAATCAGAAATGTGTTGGGCACACCTGGTGACACGTGGCATGGCACTTGCATGTTGCCCGGGCGGCCTTGTATGACAGGCCATGTTCACTATCACATGTACTTCGAGTAGAAATTGCGTGATTATACAGTAGTATCAATTTCTTATGGCAATGCCAGTGCGTACAGGCGCATGTGCACGTGCAGTGCCTGTGACACGTGCGCATAGAGCAACACCTTGCAGCAGCATGCTGTACAGCAGCATACCTTGATCAGCTGCGCGTGCTCCTTGGTCTGGCCGCTGGCCTCAAAGCCAGACTCAAACTCCCCAGGGGTAGCAGGCACCACCAGCACCGCCACATCTGCCGCGCATGCGCCTGAAATCATTTTGGGAATGAAGTCCCTGTATTGGGAGTCGCGGCAGCAGTCGCAGCGCACAGAGTCAGGGGCGGGTGGTGAAGTGCATATGGCGCCTGTGCGGCAAAAACAAAAATCTGTACAAACAACGCCAAGTATGGTAGGAAGAAACCAAGAAAAAGTACGGACGCCCATCGGTGAGGAGACATTGGGCGTCGCGCGTGTTGGTGTGTACGTACACGCGCAAGCAAGGAACAAAACAACTAACAACATCGCTGCTGCACACGGCGTTAAATTGGTCATTTGACCTCCCAATATCCCCACTGCTCTGGCGCACTGGAGTGTGCTACATGTCCCACACCGACACTGCTGGTGATAGCCAGCATGTGCAAACAGGGAGAATGCTTCCCGCCACTGCTGCAGCTGCTGTTGGTGCTGTTGGTGCTGCCGTTGGTGCTCACCTGTGCCCTGGCGCATCTAGGAGAGTGATGAGCTTGGTGTCTGTCTCAATGTGCTTTTGCGCCACATCAATGGTCACGCCATGCGCACGCTCCTGCAACCACCACGCCCGCAGCATTGCAACCATCACACATCAGCACAGGGCTCAATAAGCGAAGTCCAGGTGCGCCTGGGGCGCAAGCACAGACCGCACAGGCCACAGTCAACGCGCAGCAACATGCGCGCTGTGGAATGTACACTGTATGTGTATGTACGATAATATACTACTTCAGAAGCATACAAAATGATCATGTACTTCAAGAAATATGTATAGTGTAGGTATAAGGAACGGATGGGTATCAACACGGCCACATACTTTTACTTTTCGTTTGACATCCTGCGCTTGGTGCGCACCTTGCCATTGTGGGCCATGCGCCATGCTACGTGCCCATGAGCGGTTCGTTTGTACAGTTCGCTGGGCGTAGTGTAGGGTAATTACATACTGTATTGTTAACTTACTAGAAATACATTTTACTACTCATGTGCTGACAGTGGCACATGTCAGCGCACGGCCCCAGCCGCACCCATGTTCCATGCCAGGCACTGGAGCTGTATCACAGTGCTCACTACCACATACGGACACTCTCCTCTTACTACAGACGTAGCATATGGCGCGCACTTGCTGCCCTTACACTTGACACTATCACTCTGCCCCCAGCGCACCTCCTCATCCTCGTCCATGACCCTCAAACACCAAAACGTCCACATGTGCAATTAATGTGAAGCGCCAGTCACCGGGTTGCAATAGTAGAAGTGGTTCCATTGAACTTCGCTTCGGGCGCAAAAAAAAATGACGAAACATGCTGCCCCTGTTTGCTGTTGCTTCCTAACAAGTCGATACTGGTCAGCACTATGCACGCACTGTGATGTAAGCTTAGCATGTTGCTACAGCACCCCTCTACAGTGCGTTACAACCCCTTGGGCCATGTCCCAGGGGACCTGCTCCCATCCCCACCCAGCTGATGGCACACTACAAAGTACTTCGAAGTACTTGAACTAGCACAGCGCACATCTGTTCACCCCTCGTCCAGACCCACACATGCCACTACCTACTTGCACATGATACAGTGTACTTCGAAGTACAGTTGCTACTAGTAGCATGTAACACCAAGCATGTGGGTGCACTGATACAAAGTACTTCAAGTACTGGAAGTACATGTGGGCCCACCTCCTCATCCTCGTCCATGACCCAAACATACCAGTACCTATCACCTTACACTATACGATTATTATGTAGCACCAAGCACTGGTGCAAAGCACTTCAAGTATTCAAAGTAATTGTCCTTGAAGGTACATGTTTGCGCACCTCTTCATCCTCATCCATGACCCACGCCAGGTAAAACGACGCCTTGCCCTGCTCCCGCGCCTCCCTCTCATGCTTCTGCACTGCGCGCTGCACGCCAAGTTAGAATGCGCACACACCCAGGCACAGCAGCACTCACACGCTCAGGCCATACGTTGTAGGAGTGGCGTGTGTCACACGTGTGCCACCGAGGGTTCGAAGGACAGGGCGGGGACCGACTGTGTCCCAAAAACACACACACAGCTGCAGACACATGCACCAGCGGGTTTCTTCATGCGCAACAGGAAGGCGAGTGCACAAGCGACGCTAAAAATGCGACCCGTGCTCACCGACACCAACACATACTGTGCGAGACGTGGGGCTAGGCGCACCATTTCAGGGCAGCCGGGTACCTGCTCCTACCACAATAATCCTGCACTACTAGTAGTACCATCTCAACCCGACCCCAAAAATGTAGATCAGTAGCGACATGCTGTCAAGGAAATTTGCTCTTACCTGCAGGCGGATGCTGCAAGAAAGGGTGATGACACGTGCGCAATGCCAAACAGCACCTGGAAAGTGGCACACAGTTTCGTTTTTTCAACACACACACACACATACCTGTGAAACGTGTCCGAGCTTGACCAGCATCTGCCCCATGAGCGTGCTCTTGCCAGCGTCCACGTGCCCCACCACCACCATGCTCAGCCGCTCTGCCACGCCCGCACAGGCAGGTACATGGCAACAGTTACAAAGCACATTACAGATACAAACACAGAAGACAGGTACTTCGAAGTACATTACAATCACAATGGCGTTACAATTACAAGCACATTACAGTTACAGCAAGTTACATTACAGTTACAAAACACATCACAGTTTCACGGCGGTTACACCACGGCGGCGCACAAAGTCAGTGGCCAAATTGTGGTTTAGATAGCACCTCTGCTACCGTGAGTGTTAGTGTGTGGGGGGGCGGGGTGGGGGTGGCTAGTCCTCATACGCTCGGTTATTACTGTAGATACTTGAAGTATGTATAAGGTTGGAAATAACGAAACATGGGTGCAATCAGCCAACCAGACCAGAAGACAAGGGCCCTGTGGAGAAAAGGGACCGGTGGAGCAGCTGCAGAGTTGATGTATGGCATAACCTATTCCTCCCTACCCTACAGTGTGTGATACTTCGAAATACTCTGAGTAACTGCCATGTATACTTGAAGTAGTCTGGTGTAACCAGAAGTTGAAGTCTGGTGGCTGACCAGCCGCTGTGTGCATCAATGGCAGCGCCTGCACCAAAGGGCGGGGCCTCAGGTCGATTTGCTGGTCAACCACGGACTGTGGGGACATTGTGGGGGTCTAATGCTGATTATTCTACTACTGATCAAATCACGGTATATATACTTCGCAGTGAAAATGGTAACTACTGAGAAAGTGCCTATCATACTAAGTAAGTGGCACCAGGAATCGTGTACTACATAGTATGTGATACGGCCACCTACCAAGGCAGAAACCATCGCAACCAGTGCCTGTCACAGTCTTCACGCGCAGCGTGTCAAATGCGCCAGCCACTGCTTTCTTCCCCTCCTTTTTGATGTGGTGTGGTTGGAGAGTGCACTGCTTACACTGGCACAGGGTATCGCACCTGTGGCAAGGCTGCCACCAGACCACAATGAGTGAGTGAACTGCCCTGGTTGCACGCCTTACAACGCACCTGCCACACTGCTTAGTTAAGCATGGTAAGTAAGGTACGCGTGCGGGACAAGACAGCTTCCGACCTGACCCCCTTGGATGCTTGTACCGCAGGCTAGTAATACTACGGAGTAGGTAACAGAGCTTGGTAGCAGGCACATGTGCTTCATACGTGCGGTATGTGTACAACTACATGACTTGTTCCTACATATTATGGCCCTACTCCAGCTGTAGACTCGAGCTTGGCAAGTTAATCGCTTTCTAAGGCGTTTCAAATTAGAAGCACATACAAATGGCTGAAACCTTCCAAACATGCTTCATTGCACGCCGTCAGTCCGCAGTCAACGATGTACTTCAGCACATTCGAGAACTTGCACCTCTATGTACATTGAGACGTGCGTTGTCCAGCTAAAGCACTCACACATTCCGAAACTCGCAAGGGCTCAAGCTACATGCTTGCTTGGATTGAGGTCAAGTTGTGTTCCAAAACTGAACCCTTTGTACTGCACATCTAAATACTGTGGCGCATATGGCAAACCTAGCATTTTACACGTTTACCTGAGCAGATGATGGCAAAGGGGTACATGATAAGCGCGTACCTCTGAAGTAGTTGAAGGTGCTCCTATCTTCCTACACAAGGGGGGGTTCTCAGTTGCCCATGTGCTTCACGCTACTAGCCCAGCTGCCGCTGACCCATCCACTCACGTTTTGCGCCAGCCCCGTCCCCCTCTCCCACCTCCTCCGTCCCCTCATCGTCCTCAGTGACAGCAGCCTCCATGGCCACAGAGTCCCGAGACGGCGACGCCATCCTCCCCTCCTCAAATCGCCCTCCCCCCCGCCCCGCAGGAAGCGGCGACGTAACAGCACTCCCAGGCTTGCTGCCCGCAGCTGGCTCCGCTGCCGCTGCCGCTGCCGCCGCCGCCCCCCCGACCCCTGCAGCCCCCTTTTTCCCCTTGCCCCCCCCCTTTTTTGCCGACTTGGGGGTGCCGACGGGGGTGCTGCTAGCCTCCGGCACGGGCACCAGCCGCCCGCGCGAGCCAATGGCGGCGGCAGCGGTGGCGCCAGCCGCTGGTTTGGCGGCAGGGACGGCTGCTGGTGGTGGCGCAGGGGGGCTGCTGAGCAGCATGGCCTGCGCAACATCAACATCGTACTCCGCGCCCCGCACTGCGTCCAGCATCTGCTGGTGGGAGTAGGCAGGGCCGCCGTCGCCGCTGCCGCCGCCACCAGCGAGGCTCACTGCTTGGAGGCGTGCCTTGAGCTCTGCCACCACGGCCTCTGCCACCTCAGCATCGCCCTCCTGTGCCGCTCCTGCCGCTGCCGCCTCTGCCGCGGTGTCGATGTCGTAGGCGTCGTCGGCGGTGTAGAGGCGTCCCGCTACGTAGCCATCGTCGTAGTCATCGTAGTCATAGCCCTGAGGGGGATTTGAGCGCACGGTGGTGGTGGTGGAAGCAGATTGTTAAAGGGAGACAATGATGCCAGGAAAACCAACATCACAGCCAGATGGAGCAGCGTCAGGACTTAGAAGCCGGGGGCAGCAGCAGCAACAGCATCATCACCATGGTGATCATAATCATCATCATCGGCAGCGCAATTTTACAGGATCACCACGACATGGTCACCAAAGCCACAGCTTCTGGTCACGAAACTGAGCACCATGGTGGTGTGCCTGCCAGACCCACTGCTGGGCTGTCGCAACAACACACAAGGGGCTGAAACCAGCGTTGCAAACAGCAAAACGCAGTGACTCACGTCGTCGTCTATGCTGTACTGTCGGTTGCGGAAGGCACGATGCCTAGACATGGCTCCACTAGCCTGCCCCCCAGCAGCTTCCCTGCTTCTGCTGCTAGTGCCGGTGTGCAGCAGCTGCTAAAGGAGAGTGATTCACAGCATGCCTGCTGCAAGGGAAACCCAAGATCGCATCCTCCCCTTCCAGCGGCAAGGCAACCGTATGTGTCTAACTCGTTGCCAACAGAGTAGCTGTGGCGCCTGTTGCTGTTGGCGTGGCACCACTCTCCCAGCCAGCCGCCCCCGCCAGCTGCTTCTGCTGTCCTGCAAGCCAAGTTGCTGTTCACAAAGACACGAGGCTGCTCAGCAGAGGACGCGCACCTTGGGGCCGCCGCCACTGCGGCCGAGCAGTCACCACTGCGGCGCCGGGCCGATGCGCGATGCGATTCGATGCGAGACCCTCGGGCTGTGCATGTGGAAATGCACAAGGTGCGTGCAATGCGTGGGGCCTGCAGCAGGCTCTTGAACGCATAGCAACCTGCGATGGAACGCGCGCTTCGGCACCTGCTGTGCACGCACAGCTCTCTGCCCGACTTTCGTCGCGTTCGCCGTCTTCACCCCTGTCCTAGGACGCCCGCGGGGGAGACGTACACTGGCACTCTTGCGCATCCGTGCGACGACAATCTCCGTGGTGTTGCATATGGCACTGTCTCTGCGCGTGGTTAACTATATGGCGGCGCCAGGGGTTTGGGGGCCAGGTGCAGGCAGAGAGGTTGGCGAGCGCGCGCTCCTCTGTTTGGCGCCTTGGCAAGACGACCTGCCCTGGCAGGTTGAGCATGGTTACGGGGCCATGCATGGCTAAATGTAGGCACTCATGACCTGGCTCTTGCACGCCCGCAAGTGCGCATTAAATACACTCACTGTAGGGCGGTCTTTGAGTGTGTGCTTCTGGCTTTTTTCCTGACTCAGTGCTTTGCTACCCTCTCCTCTCCCCTGCTTTGTTCGACTGCTTGACAGCAGCTTTCAAGCACACAATAACTTGTTGCAGGGATCATGAGGGCCAGAGATTGCTTTGACATCAAAGGTGTTATTCAAATGGACACCAGCCGAGCAGAAAGCGCACTGCCTGCGCACAACAAGCACACGGCTGACACTGCGCGCGCACCTTGCAATAACATCAACGCACACGCACCATGGCGCAACTGGCATCCTGTGTATGAGGTAGGGACTGCAGATGGCAGTATATCTTATGGCGGGCCGGTCTGCCCACTGTATGGCACTGGCACAGCAGCCACCAACACACCGCCCTGCCAGCGCTGCCGCCTGCATCATTCTGCGTGGCACACGTGTGTGCCCGCCGCAGGAACGCTACAGTGACTGCTGCCGCCGACACAAAACATCGCCCGGTGGGCCATGACATATATTACAGTAATATCATCATGAGCACGCCAGCATGCAGCTGGGATGCTGCTGCCACGCTGCTTGGTGGGTCCCCCTAGTCCCGCAGCTTGAGCCGGCAGATCCAGTCGTGGACGACGTAAGGGAAGCTGGTGGCCGTGGTGTTGCCGCGGTGTGCAGCGGTGATGGCGTACCATGCACTCACTTTCCGCATCGCCTCCATGTCAACGTTGGCACCTCCCACGGTGCTGCCAGCAACATCATCCTGTGGCATGAGCGAGAGCACACGCAAGGTGCGGAAAGGCGTTTATTTAACAATCACCCACCACACTGGGCACCAGGTCGGCTGCAGGTTCTGGTCATCAAGCAAAGCAATAAATATATACTACGTAGTACATGTGGTACTTCTTGTACTGGGGAGCATGGCGTACCGGGAGCTGGGTGGGGATGGGAGCAGGTCCCCTGGGACATGGGGCTGTAATTCGTTAGAGT
>JAULBY010010880.1:0-24340 GCA_032358315.1 Ophiocytium majus
GATGCAAGGCAGGATTGCTGCTTGCACACACAAGTTGTACTACAAGTGCTTGCGCACCTGTATCGGTGCCAGTACTGAGCACCCTATGATTGCAGCAGCAAACACACTCGCACCAAGATGCAAGGCAGGATTGCTGCTTGCACACACAAGTTGTACTACAAGTGCTTGCGCACCTGTATCGGTGCCAGTACTGAGCACCCTATGATTGCAGCAGCAAACACACTCGCACCAAGATGCAAGGCAGGATTGCTGCTTGCACACACAAGTTGTACTACAAGTGCTTGCGCACCTGTATCGGTGCCAGTACTGTGCACCCTATGCTGCATCAGACAAAACGCTAGAAACCACTCGTAACCCCAGGCTCAGTGTCTTCTCACAAGTGCTACTTCAACATCTGAGTGCGGACACTGTGCGCCATCAGCCAGCCAATGTTACTACCGTAAAGCAGCTTCAGGTACAGTGCTACAAATTGCAACAATTGCATCAGAAACTACAGTGCAATCGCGGTGAGGCTGTTGTTACCACATGTGACGGCATACTTGTCGAAGGCGCCCCTCTCGCCACCCCGGTCGATGTAGAACTCCGCGCTGTTTCTGCACACCAGACGGCAGTCACACAAGAACAGAGGCCATCACTCAGCCGCACGTACAGACGCCATCACTCAGCCGCACGTACGACGTTAAGGTACGCACTTGCGCAGGCAAAGCCATCACTAGCTACCCACAGCAGTGCACAGAGTGTTGCATGCTGCGCAAACACTGGTCACCTAGCTGCTGAGTCGGCTGCCAAAATGCGCGTCGCAAGTGGCAAGGCCGCGCGTTGAATCATGAAGCGCGCATCACAGTCTGCAGCTCATGGCACCATCATGCTGCCGGCTCACCTCACGCCCATCCCGTCAATTTGGCTCGCGAGCTCCTCGTCCACGTTGTCCGGCGGCGCGGCCTGCTGCCGCGGCCGCACTGCTGGCGCCATCGGCAGAGCGGCTGGCGCCGTCAGATGCGCGCCGCCACCGTACGCCGCCGGGTAGGCCAGCGGCCGGCGCGGGGCAGCTTCGCCGTACAACAGCCCGCCGCCATAGGGTGCACGGTGTGGCCCTCGCGCAGTCATGGCTGGCACTGCCATCGTGTGCTGCTGTGGCGCCAGCCCATACGCCCGCGGCAGAGGGGCCTGCTGCGGCAGCGGCGGGACTGGCCTTGGCTGGGCCGGTGGTGGGCCTTGCCACATGGGCTGCCCCCCGTGCGATGTCAGTCCCCGGGCATGCCCACTCGGCGTGGGGGGGTAGCTGCTGCTGCTATAGCCCTGGCTGTACGCAGCCATGGGGGCGCTGCGGCAGAGTGTGGAGAGGGTTTGCATAGCGTGGCACGCCATAGGGGCAGAGACGGTGACAGAGTAAGAACAGGGTTTTCCAAGCACTTGGCCTTTTTGTGCAGCGAGGTGTAAGGTGTTGCAGACAAGTTGAGGCTGGAGTATTCCTAGAATGGTAGTCTCGAGACTCTTGACTGGCCTGCCGTGGTGTTTAAATGCTGACATGCTCACCACTGCCCCAACAACATATTAATAGTAATAGGTGGGTGAGTACGTAAAGCATTTGCCGAACAGCCTACATGAAAAGCATGACTGCTCCTCTAAAAAGGTTGTGGAGCCATGAGGAGACCATAACCCAAGGATTGACAGCATACACAGGTACCACCTTGACCACGCGCAGAAGTTTTCGTAATTCATTGTGACACTGTGTCTGCCAACGCAACGCCCTACCCCCCCACGTTGTTTTACAGTGTCAGTTATCGTTATACCAAATTCCTAGGGTTTTTTACTACAGTGCTACTTCAAGTATCTGTTAATGAATATCTAGTTAATACTTCAAAGTATAC
Organism: Ophiocytium majus; assembly: GCA_032358315.1. Classification (NCBI taxonomy): domain Eukaryota; class Xanthophyceae; order Mischococcales; family Ophiocytiaceae; genus Ophiocytium; species Ophiocytium majus. The sequence goes on from JAULBY010010880.1 coordinate 1,872, forward strand.
TTCAAAAAGCATGAAGGACCAAGGAGTAATGCAGAAGTGTACATCAGTTCAACAGCATGGTGACATGAAGCACACGCATGGCGGGCTAAAACACAGCAGCTGTTGTCGAGCCTGCTCTGCAGCCACCTTCACCAGTCTGCGGCACAACTACATCTATCAACCACCTTCTTTTCTCCATGTACATGGCCATGGTGTTGAGGCACAGTGTACGTCCAAGTTACGGCACTTGGGTGCATATGACTGTGCCCAAGCAATCACTATTGTTGGGCGCAACACGCAGGGGGGTGGACAGGAGGGGTGGGGGAGCGGCGGCAGTGACGGTTGTAACTACTGCAGCCCATGCTACGGGCAATGCACCCACGCACAATGTCTTGCTGGGCGTGTTTGACGTTCGCCCTGGACTTTATATAAGTAAATGTATATATATTTATCTACATGTAAACATCGAGGGTTTTTTCTTTCTTTCTTTGTTGCTGAGCACCAAACTTCAAGTGGGTGTTCTGAGGTATTGGAGTATGTACATAAATACTTCGAAATATATTCATATTTACTAATATATTTACTAATAGTATGTAATCATCGAAGTATTTATGTACATACTCCAATACCTCAGAACACCCACTTGGAGTTTGGTGCTCAGCAACAAAGAAAGACAAACAAAAACCTTGATGATTACTTACAATGTTGCTGAGCACCAAACTCCAAGTGGGTGTTCTGAGGTATTGGAGTTTATACATAAATAATAATAAAGAATACTTCAGAAGTATACCGGTATTAATATTTATTTATAGTATGTAAATATCAAGGGTTATTTTTTTCTTTCTTTGTTGCTGAGCACTCAACTTCGAGTGGGTGTTCTCAAACCCGTGTCGGAGTTTATAAGCAAATAAAGACTTCAGAAGTATATTCATATGTATTTGTGGTATGTTAACAAATATCAAGGGGTTTTTTTTGTCTATCTTTTGTTGCTGAGCACCAGACTTGAAGTGGGTGTTCTCAAAGACAGTGACTTCAAATATACTGCTTCGTAGGATGAACCAGATAGAGCCGCCACCTAAGCGCACGCATCATGGCTTGTGTACCGCAAGGTGAGTACACTGCCAGCACCGGAACTGCTGCGCACACCGTAGTCTCAAGTTATTCAAATGTGTTGTAGCTGGGCAGGCTACTTCAGGTAGTGCGGAAGAGAAAAATGTTGAAGTTTGAACCCAAGTTACTGCTGAGCACTACCGGTGTGATCCTTTTTAGCGGCCATTTTTTTGGTACCGTACCTCGAACACCAGGACCTAGACCTGCTGGAGGCTGCCAGCCAAATACTGCTACCTCGTGGCACCGCTCAGCAGGCATTTTTCCTGCAGGGGTCCACAGCCGCCATATGCAGCTGCAGCTTCTACAAGACAGGGACAACTTTGCTGACCAGCCGCGCCCACCATCACTGTGCCGAACATGCTTGTAACGCCGATGTACCTCATGCTTCCTATACAATACACACATTCCATACCTGTTTGACGAGTGCCTGTGTACTGTCACATGTGGGTATGGCAGTGCTAGGACAGTGTGTACTTTGAAGTATACGGTTGCCAAAATACCCCAGTTTCGCAGGTGTGCCGATACCTGCCCACTTGCCAGGCCAGTTGCCGGCGTAACGGCGCACACAAGGCTGGAGCAGCTTATATTGGTAATGACACGGGTGCCCTCACGAACCCAATACCTGCCAATACCTGCGCATACAGTGCACTCACGATTGAGTGCGCATTGTATTTAGTGCGGTATGCTGTTTCATACAAAGTCAAGAGGCCTGCTACGTACCAAATGATTCTATGCTTGTGACGTACTCTTCGCGAAGTACCGGTATAATCATCACTACTTGGTTTAGTGGGGGTCTCGCTTTACTGTGGAGTGCCGAGCTGTTCGCAGTACCCCAAACTATTTCGCGAGTGCACTGTACCGCCAAACTATGCACTGAACACTGCTGACACTCACGTGTTTCTCCATGTGCCAGGCACCACTACGCCAGCTGCGTATGGGGCGTGTCCAGGTCCTGCTACTAGGTGCCGGAGGCAATGCTTTGCAGCGCACGCTGCTAGTGTGCGTGCTAAAGCTGGGGGAAAAGTGCATTCCATCCATGCACATGCACGCTTTCGTAGACTCTCCGCGGTCATTGCCTGGAAGCGCTACTCCTGTGCACTTCAACCGGTACTTTTAAGCCTCTTGGCTTACCTGCCCTCGAAACGGAAGATCTCTTGCCCAGCTGACGCGGAGCCCTGCCCCATTGGCTGCTGCTGCCCCTGCCACGGCGGTGCCAGGGCATGGCCACTCGGCGGGCCGGGCTGGGCGGGGTCGCCCAAGCCCTGGTGGCCCCCACCCATGGTGGCGCTGCGGCAGGGCAAAGGGGTTTGCACAGCGGGGCACGCCACGGGGTAGAGGCAGTGACAAGGTAAGAAAACTTGACCTTTCTGTGCAACAGCAAGGTGTAAGGTGTTTGCTTACAAGTTGAGGCTGCAGTATACTTTGAACGGTGGTCTCGTGAGTACTTTTGACTTGCCTGCGTTGGTGTTAGAAAAGCTGACATACATACCACTTTTCCGCAGCAACATACTATAATAGTATTATGCTGGGTGGGCAAGCACTTGCCGAACCGCCTACATGAAAAGCATGACTACTCCTCCAAAGTTGAAGAGGTGTGATGGGACCATAAAACAGAGATCAGAAGCGTACATGGGTGCCGTCTTGAGCAAGTAGTCACCTGCGGCGAAAACAAGTGTACATTCACTGTGTGCCTTTCAAAGTAGCTTCTGTCCCACATTGTTTTGCAGTGTCAGTTGTATTACCTTCAATTTGCTGGAGTTGGTTACTTACCGCAGCAGTATTTGCTTTTGTCAAAAGTATACCTAGCCAATACTTGCAGTATTTAAATACCTAGAGCTATTTTGGGTGGGGGTGGGAGTAGGTCCCCTGGGACATGGGGCTGTAATCCATTAGAGTAGTGCTCTGGCAACATACCAGGTTTCTTTAGGTTCACAGTGTGGTGAGCATTGCCAGCTTGTTCGCTCACAACAGCATGTCTGGTCATGCTTTTACACTGGTCACACGCACACCATGTGCGAAGGGCTTTCCGCGCCCTGTGTACTGTCACACGACGCGATAGCAGTCCTGGGGCAGTGTGTATGCGGTTACTCCGGCACACTGCAAAGGGGAGCTCCGCCAACGGGATCCGGCTACCAGGGTGAGAGGCGTGCGGGGCGTACGGGTCGGCAGGCCGGCCCGCCATAGGATACACCACCGTCTGGAGTCCCTACCTCACACTTTGAATGGTAGTATTGAGCATCTTGGCTTACCTGCCGCGGTGCCACGACGACTCTTGCGTAGCTGGTGGAGGGCCGTGCACCATGGGCTGGTGCTGGTGGTGGTGCCCCGGCCATGGGTCCCGGTTTGGTGGGGTGGGTGGGGGGGGCTGGCCACTGCGGCCGTAGCCATGGCCTTGCTGGTCCATTGTGCTGCGGCGGGGAAAGAAAAAAGGCGAGAGGCATGGCAGGGCGCACACACCACGGGGAAGATGCAGTGACGCGGTAAGAACGTTTGTGTGGCAAAGCACATGACTAAATTGTGCAGTAAGGCAAAAGGCATTTGCACATGAGTTCCGGCATGGAGAGCACCTGGACTGGTTGTCTTTTAACTTTATTATTTTATTAATTATTATTATTAAAATCCGCTTAGGGCGCGGAAAGCCCTTCGCACACGGTGCACGTGACCAGAAAAAGGATCAGACAGTTGCCTGTTGCATGCTGCCAGTGTGTGTACCAAAAGCTGGACAAAAAGAGCTTTCCATCCGTGCAGGTGCACACTTTTGTAGACTGGCCACAGGCAGTGCCTGGGGCGCTACTCCTGCGCACAACCCGGTACTTTCGAGCCTCTTGGCTTACCTGCCCTGGAAACGAAACATTTCTTGCCCAGCTGACGCGGTGCCCTGCCCCATGGCCTGCTGCTGCCCGCCCCCGGCGTGCCCACTGTGCAGGCGGGCTGGGCGGGGCTGCCAAAGCCCTGGTGGCCCCCACCCATGGTGGCGCTGTGGCAGAGCAAAGTGGTTTGCACAGAGGAGCACGCAACGGGGTAGAGGCAGTGACAAGGTAAGAAAACGTGGCCTTTCTGTGCAACCGCAAGGTGTGTAAGGTGTTTGCTTACAAGTTAAGGCTGCAGTATACTTTGAATGGTGGTCTCGTGAGTACTTTTGACCTGCCTGCCCTAGTGTTAGGAAACCTGCCATGCGTATAGAGCGTAGACACGGTCGCAATCTAGCCTTGTTTCCGTGTACCTTGTCAAGCAGGGCTGAAGGCGACCGTGTACCGTTTAGGACCGTGTAGTAAGAGGGGATGACTGGGTGCCTGCCAGGAGTCCCGTGACAGTTGCAGTGTGGGCGCAATTTCGCCGGCTTTTACCCACTTCTCGCCTGGGTGAGGGTTCTACGGTGTTTTAAAAGGCAACATCAGGCACAGCGGAACACCGGTGCGCCGCACAGCTATGCTTGCCGGCTCCAGGTACACTAGAGCCAGCCATTGTTGCTGCGACCGCCCTCTGCACACCGCCAGCTGCATCAGCGTGTGCAGCGGCACGAAAGCGTTCATTGCTCTCGCGGTTTGGAATAGAGTTCGTGTTAGTTTGTAGACCACCATGACCATGACTGCAGCGCCAAAGCCGGGCAAAGGCGCCACGTCAAGCTGCATCACCCCTGGCACGTGGTGCGTGCTACATCAACTGAACGACAAGCCCCCTGAGCTTCCTCTTGGCGCGCATCGACAAGCGGCATCAGAAACAAATTTGTAAAAAAAAGAAGCCGTGTTTTCATGTTTAAACATGCTTTGCTTGCCCGGAGGCGGAATTGGTTGATGGTCTGTACCGTAGACGCTGGTGCCATGGTTGCCATGTGTTGCTATGTGCTACTAGCAGTTTTATAGTAGTATGCGGCAGGCGCAAAGGCCACAAAACCCCATGGGGACCCCGTTTACAGCACCGTTTAGTAACCGTTTAGAGACCGTGTAGTACATATATTTTATATGCTTTTTTTGTCTTTCTTTGTTGCTGAGCACCACACTTCAAGTGGGTAGCACTGGCCTCGGGCAGTGTGTATGCGGTTACTCCGGCACACGGCAACAGGGGGCTACGCCAACGGAGGCCGGCTACCAGGTTGAGAGGCGTGCGGGGCGTACAAATGTTCACGCCGGCCCGCCATAGGATACACCGCCGTCTGGAGTCCCTGCCTCACACTTTGAATGGTAGTATTGAGCATCTTGGCTTACCTGCCGCGGTGCCACGACGACTCTTGCGTAGCCGGTGGAGGGCCTTGCGCCATGGGCTGGTGCTGGTGGTGGTGCCCCCGACATAGATCCCGGTTTGGTGGGGGAGGTGGGGGGGGTGGGGGCGGCTGGCCACTGCGGCCGTAGCCGTGGCCTTGCTGGTCCATTGTGCTGCAGCGTGGAAAGAAAAAAGGCGAGAGGCATGGCAGGGCGCACACACGGGGAAGATGCAGTGACGCGGTAAGAACATTTGTGTGGCCAGGCAGTTGACCTATTTGTGGGGCAAGGCAAAAGGCATTTGCACATTAGTTTCGGCATGGAGCGCACTTAGACTGGTTATCTGAGGCTTCTTGAGTTGCCTGTACGTTTATTAAACTCCGCGTAGGGCGCGGAAAGCCCTTTGCACGCGGTGCGCGTGACCAGAAAAAGGATCAGACAGTTGCCTGTATAGTGTTCGGAGACCTGACATGCTCACCACTTGCCCAGCGACAGTAGGCACTTGCCAAATCGCCTACAGGAAGAGCATGACTGCTCCTCCAAAGCCGGCATATATACTGCTGTATCGTATGTCGCCCCAAACAGCTTACCACCCACACCATTTTGCGGTGACAGTCATAGCACATGCTAGGGTTTGTTCATTTGATGGAGTATATATTTCAGAAGCAGTTGTTCGAGTGTCGCCCAAAGTAGCATGTAATATTTGAACCTCTCTCAGTTCAGACACGGGCGAACACTTTGGAACAAGAGAGTACTTGCCGCTGGCGGAGTGATGTGGGTGTGTGCAGCCGTGCACGCGGCTTGGGTGCTGGTTTGCACAGTCGCACCACTAGTATGCGCAAAACAAGCTATAGGAAGAGTGCTCCGCATCAATGCAGCTGGCCCTTGCGCAGCAGCTGGCCTTCAGCACTGCATGTCAGTAAAAGTGCCGGCAGAGTGCGCATCCGCGCTGCCACAGCGGTCCAGCTGCCCGCCTCTGCCCCACCGTCAAGCCACTGACACAACAACTACCGTGGGTGACGTTGAATAAGACCCCTCATACCGACCATATTTGCGGGGACTTAGTGAGGACTTTGTGGGGGCGTGGGTCACCCACTTGCAAGAACAGGTGTCTTTAATGTGGGGGGTCTTATTCAACGTCACCCACGGTAACCAGGGCTGTGGCGGTTGGCCACCTGGCATGCACCTCGCACCCCAAAATCCGGTGATAGAAACCATGATTGACCAGGCCACCGCACCTGCGACAGGAAGCCACAGCAGCGCCACAAGGGCTGAAGGGCTGCTGCGGAGGCCTGCTCAACAGTGACCGTGTCCAGCGCCATTCACGGTCCAGTCGCAGCAGGCAGGCGGCTTCCAAAGTTTTGGTTAAGGTGCTGCGCCATCCTACTTGTTTGAAACGTGGTTTGAGTTTTTTCACACGTGAAGATGCCCCCGCCATTTTTTTGAACCTCAGATCTTCCCACGGTTTCTGCCCGCCCGACTACTTCAGAACAAGGCGGTATCGGTACTTGCCGCTGGCGGGGTGATGTGGGAGTGTGTACCTGTGATCATCACATGTTAAGGTGCTGCACCCGTCCGCGGCTCAGTGGCAGAGAACGGGTGCATTGCTGGCGGGGCAGTGCTATGCCGACAGCGGTGCGACTATTTGTGATTGGTGTGATTTGTCGCATCCTACTGTATGTGTATTGTGAGAAGGGCGGTGATGACAAAATCAGCGTCTGCGCCCACCAGACCATTATGTGGGACACAGCATCATTGTTTGCACCGCTGAGACCGCCGCCACAGCAGCTGCACAGGTGCCGGCAAGCACACCAGCGGCGGCGGCAGCAGCGGGCGCGGCGGCGGCGCAGCGGAGGACAGCGCAGGCGCAGCCGCAGCAGCAGCACGGTGCAGTTTTAGCGGTTACGCCTGCAACTTCAACAACCCAGGATTCATCCGCCGTGCACCTTGCCACTAAAATCTGATACACAGGTGTTGTCTGGGTAGTGAACGCAGTGCTCGTGGCTGCGCATGGCAGACCAAAGCCAGCCCGCTTACAGCTGCCTGTAATGGCGGCGCGGCAAGGTCAAATTAGAGCAGCTTTCCTGGATGTGCCAGCTTCTAACAAATTATACTTCGGTACATACTTCTGAAGTATATATTGAAGTATGTACTTCAGAAGTATGTGCTTTTGTCACATACCGGTAACTCTTTGAAGTACACTAGTTGAGCTACACCTTTGCCGGCGATGGCTTGCACAGGCCGAAGACAATGTGAGAAAGGGCATGGGGTCCCGTGCACCTAATGTGAGAAAGGGCGTGGGGTCCCATGCACCTACTGTGAGAAAGGGCGTGGGGTCCCGTGCACCTACTGTAGGTGCATGGGACCCCACGCCCTTTATCACATTGTCTTCGGCCTGTGCAAGCCATCGCCGGCAAAGGTGTAGCTTAACTAGTGTACTTCGAAGAGTTATATGACAAAAACACATACTTCTGAAGTATATTCATCAATATACTACTATACTTCAGAAGTTTGTACCGAAGTATGGTTTGTTAGAAGCTGGCACATCCAGGGAAGCTGCTCTAATTTGACCTTGCCGCGCCGCCATTACAGGCAGCTGTAAGCGGGCTGGCTTTGGTCTGCCATGCGTAGCCACGTGCACTGCGTTCACTACCCAGACAACACCTGCGTATCAGATTTTCGTGGCAAATACATAAATATGTGCATGCTCTAAGCGCACACCCATTTGAGTGCCCTGGTGCACTGTGCGCAACTGCAGAGGCAGCGGTGGCTCTGCGGTAAGGTGAATGGGTGATGCACGGTCTCACATGCCCGCGTGCGCTTGCACAGCCTGGGGCGGTTTTAACTTAAAAGTCACTCACTACGCAGCTGGATATGGTGCACTTGTTGGAGGCAAATGACATCGTCACAGGTGGTGACATGTCGGTTGACACATGTGCCCGCAGAAAGCGCTGCCACAGGACACAAAGTCTCCCCAGTTTTGACGGCAGTGAAATTGAAGCTCACACACTGTCCCACACATACACACTTGCAAGCATGTAAGTGTGTATGTGTGGGACAGTGTGTCAACTTCAACTTCACTGCCGTGAAAACTCGTGCGACTGTGTCCCGCGGCAGCTCTTTCTGCTGCGGGCACATGTGTCAACCGACATGTCACCGCCTGTGATCATGTCATGTGCCTCCGGCAAGCACCATGTCCAGCTGCGTAGCGGGTGACTTAACCGCCCCAGGCTGTGCAAGCAAGCGCACGCGGGCATGTGAGACACGTGCATCACCCATGCACCCAACCGCAGAGCCACCGCTGCCTCTGCAGTTGCACAGTGCACCTGGGTACTCAAGTGGGTGTTAGGGGGGTGCACTCGGTGGAGGTGGCTACGCTCCCGCCAGTGCACGCAGTTCAAGGTATGGTATGGCCACACATCCCCCGCCGTCACAAGTGGCCGCTCACTGCACAAGCAACCACATAAAAATGGTGGCAATAGCGGCCATTACTGGGACGGGAACCTGCTTGGTGACTGCGTATGCAACAATTTTCCACAGGTACAAGCAGGCTGCAGCCGTGGCTACACCGCCGCTATAAGCTCGCTGCTGAGCACCGCAAACCAGCCATGGCTGTATGTTCACGTGCACAGTACCTGCGGTGTCAACAGTGTACCACTCGGCACAGTGTACAGCTACACACGCACTGCGCATTGCAGTACGCCAGCAGTAGCAGCAGAGCTGTGACACCATGTGCATCGGCGACGAGCAGGCTAGGGTACAAGTCTGACGTCGCTGCAGAGCAAGGCGGTGCTGCCTCTGACGTACTTGGCTTATGCACAATATCCGCAGCAGCTTGCCGTTGTTGGTGCAAACTGTGAGCCGCAACACCGCTGCACCGCTGACCACTGCCACTGTCGCGGTCAGTGTCCCTTTATAGGACCTGAAGTGGCTGAGCGCCAACGCAGCCGCCAGGCGCCTTTAGTGCCGTTGCAGTGCAACGTTCGGCGGTGCACATACTGGCAGGCACCAGTTCGCCGGTGGCCATGAGCGCAGAGTTTCCATAACAGCCACCTCTCACTCCAGCCTTGTGCGTGCCGGTACCACCACTGCAACGGTGTGCGCGCAGCAGCACGAGTATAGCTCTCACACAATGTGCAGCGTTGACGTCAGTTGTCGGGGTGCTGGGTCAGTTGTCGGGGTGCTGGGTCCCAGCACCCCGACAACTGATGTCAACGCTGTACATGGTGTGAGAGCTATGCTCCTGCCGCTGCATGCACGCCAGGCCAGCGTAGTGGTACCGGCACGCACAAGGCTGGAGTGAGAGGTGGCTGCATGGAAACTCTGCGCTCATGGCCACTGGGGAAATGGTGCCTGCCAGTATAAGCACCGCCAAACATTGCGCTGTAACGTCACCAAAGGCGCGTGGCGGCTGCGTTGGCGCTCAGCCACTTCAGGCCTTATACATAGGCGCTGCACGCGACAGTGGCAGTGGTCACTGATGCCGCAGCGCTGCACTGGCGGCTGACGGTTGACACCAACAACGGCAAGCTGCTGCGGAGATTGTGCACAAGCCATCTCCACAGTAGTTTGCCCTCACTGGAGCAAAGTACAGGCAGGCTGCGCAGCGCTGCTGCACCAGTGGCCACGGTCACGGGCGGCGGCTACATGTTACTGAAGTTTACGGCGTGAAATGATGGAGCGCCAACCGCCGCCACCTGCAGCGCCATGCGCTCTAACGACACACCCTGGAGCCAAGTATTTGGTGTTTGGATTCTCACCGTTCACTTGTCGCGCGGTCTTGGGGGGCGTCACGCGCGGTCTTCGGGGGGTCACGCGGTCTTGCGCGGCGTCGGGTGCACGGCCGTGGACTTGAGGCTTGCACTCTGTCTTGCCATTGTTGTGCAAAAGGAAGGGGCAATAGCACAGCCAGCCAGCAGTAGCACCAGCAGCGGGGCGGCAGCAGCACCAGCAGTGGGCGGCAGCAGCAGCAGCAGTGGGCGGCAGCAGCAGCAGCAGCAGGGGGTAGTGGCAGCGGCAGCAGCAGCAGGGGGTAGTGGCAGCGGCAGCAGCAGCAGGGGATGGTGGCAGCGGCAGCAAGGGGCAGTGGCAGCAGCAGCAGAGGGCAGCGGCAGCAGCAGAGGGCAGCGGCAGCAGCAGGGGAGGGCAGCGGCAGCAGCAGCGGAGGGTAGTGGCAGCAGCAGCAGAGCGCGGTGGCAGCAGCAGTCAGGAGCTGAGTCAGCAGCAGCGCAACAGAAGTTGAAGCAGCGTCTGTGACTGCACAACAAGCTGTCAGGTACCAAGCGCAGTGCGCCTGCGCTGTGATACGTTTTAAGCACCTCCTCTGCGAGCCCGCCCCTCTGGCCGCAAAGCCAGCAGCAGCCCACCGCAGAGGCATGAAGCAGTCACAGGTAGAGGTCTGCGGCGCAGACCCTGCCGGCACACCAGACAGCAAATACCGGCGTCGCTCACGCGTTCAGCAGAGGGCAGAGCACGACTTGCAACGTCTTAAGAAGTACTCATGTGCGCGCGCACTGCATGGCAGCCTAGGGTGTGCGCGCCAGGGGAGGCGCTCGGCGCGCGCGCGCGGGTGCACTTGAACTCTTTCGCAGGCAAGTTCGGGCCCTTTCCTTGCTGCATGCTACTGCACAGGCGGCGGCCGGTGTGCATGGGTCGGCGCGGGAGCGGGCACGGGTGTGGAGGCAGTGCTTCCGGGGTGCAAAAATTGCGTCAATGAGCATGGGCACTGCTGCTGTCGTGGCTGCTGCTGCTGATGCTCTGGGCACCTGCAACCCTCTCTCAGCATCAGCGTTGCTGCTGTCACTGCTGCCGCTGCGGGGGAGACCTGCGGCCGTGCCTTCGGTCAACACGCACTCTTGGTGCCACAGGGGTACACCATTGTCGTTTTTGTTCGCTACTATTGGGGGCAGCTGCCGAGCGCGGGAGCACGCCTGGTTTACGCTAATGCCACCACACCCGCGCGAGCCACAGCGGCGGCTGCGCTGGTGCATTGGCTCCAGCGTCTGCTGCTCCTACCTACCACGGCAACATCATGGCAGCGCCTAAGCGCCTGTGAACGTGAGCACTCACCTCTCTGAAGCTGTCTCTTGAATCTTGAATGCCAGCAAAGCTTGAGGACCGGTGCGGGTGATGACGTAGGACGCGGGGGGGGATGCTGGCGGCGGTGGCGGTGTGGGCTTGAGCGCGGGCGGGAGTTGCCGGTCGCCCTGCCACGACGGCAGAGCCAACCAGCAGCAGCACCAGCAGCGGGCGGCAGCGGCAGCAGCAGCAAAGGGCAGTGGCAACAGCAGCGGAGGGCGATGGCAGCAGCACCAGAGGGAGTGGCAGCAGCAGCAGAGGGAAGCGGCAGCAGCAGCGGAGGGCAGTGGCAGCAGCGGCGGAAGGCAGCGGCGGCGGCAGAAGGCAGTGGCAGCAGTGGCGGAAGGCAGTGGCAGCAGCAGTCAGAATCAGCGGCGCAACAGAACTTGAAGCAGCGTCTAGCAGGCTGCACGACAAGCTGCAACCAGGTGCCAAGGGCCGTGCGCAGTGGGGATGCGCTGTGACACCCTGATCAGCAGCACCCCGTCCACGCGCCCGCCCTCTGGCCGCGAAGCCAAGCAGCAGCCCAGTGCTGCCGCCTCAGAAGGCAGGGCAGCCGCGTGAGCCACGCTTGGTCGGTGAGGGATCCGGATCTGTTCGCTGCTGTTGCCAGCAGAGCTGCACCCCTCTGTCAGCATGCGCGTTGCTGCTGGCGATGCTGCTGCTGTGGGGGGGGGGGCTGCAGCCATGGCAGCGGGCCGCATGCGATGCTGCTGTTGCGCTCGTCTGAGGCCTTCTGAATTCGTTCGCTATTGAGGGGGCCCCAGCTGCCGAAAGCCAGAGCGCTCGAGCACGCTGATGCCACACATTGCCCGCGAGCCATAGCGGCGGCTGCCCTGGTGCGTTGGATCTGACATCTGCTGCTTCCTTCCGCCAAGGGCGACAGCACGCAGCGCGCCAGGGCGTTCCACGTGAGTGCTCACCTCTCTCCCTTGATCCTTCCCGCCAAGGTGGACGCCGATGGGGGGGGGGAGGACGCGGCGCAGGAGACGGGCTTGAGCGGCGGCGTGGACAGGGGGCGCCCAGGCTCGCCTTTGACTGATGAGGGTGGCGAGGCTGAAGTGGTGGTGCTGGAGCCACACCGTGTGTGACTGTGCTTGCCTTGACCTTGACAACGGGCATTTGAAGGGGATCCTGAATAGCACGTCGGAAAAAAAATAAATCAGTTGGCGTCTGCACACGTGTACACAAGTGTGAACCGCGTGCCCGCGCGTTGTCGATAACATCTAACACAGACCTGCCCGACCCACCCCCAATGTGTGAGGCACGCTAAACCCAACCTCTCCGCTGCGCAGTCCCACTGGCTCCTGCGCTCTCCCCTGCCGCGGCGGCAGGGCGGCCTGGCGCGTGACCACATGAGGAGTTTTGAGCCCTGGGAAATCGCACTCTTTGCCGTGGGGAGTAGCATAGTGCTGGGGAGTCTGCTGTGGGGGTGCTTCAGGGGCCTGCGGAGGCGCATCCTGGGGGGCTCCTACCAAGCCGTCAACCATGGTGAGATGTCTATGCTGCTGCACTCGTGACTTTTTGCAGCTGACAGCACACTTTTTGTACCTTGCAGCTGAGTGCACGGTGTTGTGAGTTTGTGTCGTGGGTGTTTGTGTGTCTGTCTTTGGGACTGTCGCTATGTGGGTAGTGCGCCGTGTGTGCTTATGGCGTGCCTAAGCAATAGGAGCATGGTCCACACGTCCGCGGCATGCCTGAAGCACCCGCTGAATCCGTCGCACACGCACCTCGAGGCTATGCTGCTGCATTGCCCTTCTTTCCGGTGGCAAAAAGTTGGGCAGAGAGCCCTGGTGCCACAAGCACTGAACAGAAAACACCTTAGCGGTTCCCTTTTTCAGCCATGTAGCCAAAATCCACTGGCAAAACCTGCCGCAGCCGCCACGAGCACATGGTTTGCATTGCACCTTCGTGCCCACCCTGCCCTCTCCGCTGCTCACACCAGTCTTCGCACTTGAAAATAATACTTCAAAGGTATGTTTGCCCAGGTGGCGGTTTCTGAGTTACTGCAGTTTGAGCCTGAGCACAAGTGGCTAGCTGCTGCTGCTGCGGCGGCGGCCGCTGCTGCTGCTGCGGCGGCGGCTGCTGCTGCTGCTGCTGCGGCTACTGCGGCCACTGCTGCTACCACTGCCGTCGCCGCTGCTGCCGCTGAGCACTGCGGCCGCTGCTGCTGAGCACCGCCGCCGCCACCGCCGCTGCTGAGCACGCAGGGCTGGACGACGAGGAGCTGCAGTTCAAGCGGCGCATGGACGAGATGGCGGCGGAGGACATCGACGAGCTCTTTAACTTCTCCCCTGACGACGACCTCGCATTTGACGACGCGGAGCGCGGACAGATCGAGATGCTCGACGCGTACCGCAAGTCGCTGCTGGCGGAGGCGCGCGGCACGGGCGCTGAGCACGGCGATGACCACCACGCCACCAATGGTACGTCGACTCCAACAGCATATATGTATATGTATATATATATGTCAAGAACTTCAATCTACCCGCCGGGGGGTCTCTCTCGCGCTGCGGCCCTGCTCAGCAGCAGCGGCGCCGGGAGCGGCCTGTGGTGGTCGGTGGCTCAGCATGGCGTGCGCCTATGCGTGGCTGTATGCACGCTGCCGCACGACAGGCGTACCCGCCTGTGATTCCTCGGCTCGCACTGCGCGGCCACTTCAACCGTTTGAAAAGCATGTGGGAGGGCTCGCACGCGTACGCGTGTGGAACCGCTCTCGTGTGTCAGTGCTCTTGTGTGGTGTAACCTCTGCTGCTGCCGCCGCTGCTGCTACCACTGCTACTGCTGCCACCACTGCTACTGCGGCTTTGCTGCTCTGCTGCCGACCCTGACTGCTGCGCACAACAAAACCCGCACACACGCGCGTACATGTGAACCAGCCTTGCCCGTGACTGCACTCATGCGCAACCACTGCTGCTGCTGGTGCTGCTGCCGCCGCCTACCCTGGTCGTGCCGCACTGCCACAAGCAGGCGTGGGGGCAGGCGTGCGCACGCCGTCGCCCCTGCTCGTGCGCGGCGCATCGCGCGGCGGCGGCAGCTTCCGCGCCGCGGGCGGTGCTCAGCAGCTCGTGGAGGAGCTGCCCGCGGACGCGCAGCAGGTGCAGCCCAACGGCGGATAGCGCGGCGGCGCTGCTGCTGGTGCTCGGCAGAAGTGGTGGCGGCGCGGCGTGCTCAGCGCTGCGGGGGAGGGGAGCGCGCACGGCGGCGGCTGTGGCAGTTACTGCGGTTACATGCCTGGTCTGCTCAGCGGCGCGCGGGCGCGGCGGCGCGGCCTGCCGGCGGGGGAGCGCTCAGCAGCAGCGGTGGCGGCGGCAGCGCGTGCCATGCGCGGTGGCGCGAGCGGAGGCGCGAGGCCTGGACGCATGCGCTCAGCTGCTGCCGTAGGAGATGGAGACTGCAACGGTGGAACAGCAGCGGCGCCACCAGCCCCCATCGGGCACTGGCTCTACCAAGGCGGCGGTGGCGTGCGGGGTCGCTTTTTGGCAGTGGCGAGGGCCTTTGACTGCGCCTGCTGTGGCGTACGCTTGCTCCCGCGGGGGGAGTAGCATCACCCGCATGGCTGCACCAGGCCACAGCTATCAGGTGTTTCAGGAGAGTGTGCTGCCAGTGTGCAGCTGCCGTGGTGGTCTGCCGTAGGTGTCAACGTGTGTGACAGCGTGCCCTGGTGAGTAAACGCCTCCCCGTGGACACCTGCAGCAACTGCTGCAGGGTGGCAGGAGCAGGGGTGCCGCCAGTGGCTGCGGCGACGGCGGCAGCAGCAGTGGCGGCAGTGACGGACGCTGCTGCAGCCACGACAGCCGCTGGTGTACACAGCATCAGCTGTAGCTGTGGTGGCAGCTGTGGCAGCAGCATGGCGCGGGCCGTGGCCTCAGCCGCTGTGCAGCTGACACGGGGCGAGTGCGCTGCAGTGACACCGGCACGACTCTGGTGCTGTGGCAGCGGCAGCGCAGGGCACTGCCTTGGGACGGCTCGCGTTTCAGCCGCAGCCGTGGTGGCGGAGGCGCGGCGTGCACACGTCACCAAGCCCAACACGGCTGCCGCTGCCGCTGCCGCAATGGCCCACAGGCTCAGCAGCCGCTGCATATGCGAGTGGCTGCCGGCGGTGGCAGGGCGCCAGTGCGCCGGCTGCCGGCGGTGGCAGGGCGCCAGTGCGCCGGCAACGTTTTCTTTTGGGTTCCAGGCACGTGCGGGCCAGGCGCGTGCTAAACGTGACTGCGCGCACGCCTGTATATGTACAGGGCTGGAGGGGCCCTCTTTGGAGGGCGCCCGCCTGCGCGCGGCGCAGCGGCGGCGGTGCTGCTGGCAAGCGCGTGCCCTCAGCACATCATAAGCGCGCACATTCACAGAGTGGAAATTCAAATGGCGGCGCTCCTCGCTTGCGGCTCACTTGCGGTGAGGGCGCGCGCCTTCATGTTATTTTGCGCGTTCAGCAATGCGTTCGTGCGGCCGCTACCTTTGCCTGCTGCTGCTGCTGTGTGGCTTGCGCGCGTGTGACTGCATGCAGCGGTGTAGGATGTGCACGTTGTACAGCGCGCATAGCAGGCGGACTGCATGTGCGGCCCGGCCAGCCTGCCCTGCTTTTTCACAGTTTGTTCGCGCGCTGCGTTCGCTGCACAGACAGAGCGGCGCCGCCCAGCACACATACTGAGATACTTGAAGCACATGTATGCATTTGCACCAGCACACGCGGGCGGCAGCAGCAGCAGCAGTGGCGGCTTGGCGGACCATGGAGACTGTCGCATTTTCGGGCCCAGTGCTGCACGTCTATTGTAGGCATTGGGCCCCTGCGCCACATGGCTTCGACGCACAACCACGGCAACCACACTCCACTGCGCAACAACCCCACCAACTTTGACAATCCAGGCACAGCATTTACAAGCCCACGCCCAGTGATGTGCCCCCCTGGAAAACGCGCAGCGGAGGGCATGACGCACCGCAGCGTCGTGTCCCGCTGCGCCCGCCCGCCCGCGCCGCCGCTGCGCACATTGAAACAAACTGCAAGTACTTGAGGTATGTGCTCAGCACATTGTGGTAATTGTGTTCTCGCGCCGCGCTTTCCACCCAAGCAATGCTGCGCCGGCACCAGCGCAAGCGCGCAAGCACCTGCCTCATGGGTGGTGCCGCGGTGCGGATTTTGGATGACTTGTGTGGCGGCACTTTTGCTGCCGCCGGCACTGCAGTGGCGCCCGGTGGTGCGGTTGCCTGCCTCCTTTCGCATGGAATCAGCAGGTTTCTGCCCTGCCAGCACAGGCACGTGCTGATGCTCGTGCGGCAGAGCCACTCCAGCACCTGCAAGCGCCCAAAGGCCTGAAGATGCACTTCAAGTAACAACTTCAGCTGTGCCGCGGCCCTCACGCGCCGACCTGCCGCTGGTGCGCTCGCCCTCCCTCCTCGTCGTAAAACTGCGTCCAGGCGCATGGCAAGCACGGTGTCAAGGGGGGGGCGAGTCACGCTTGGTGAAAGGGTGGGCAAATGCCTTGGTGAGCAACACATTGATACACAAATACTTCGCACCTTTTCAAGCCTCGTTACCAGAAAAAAGTACAGAAGTAACAAAAAAAAACATGTTGCGTGTACGACCTGTACTGTAGTACACAGCTCATACATTGAGGCTTCATCCTTCATGATGTGAGGTTGGAACATACAGCTGACTTTGATACCATAGTGCTGTCGACGCACAGCCAGCAGTGCATCTTGCCAGCGGACTCCGCTCTCTACAGCATAATGGTGTCACTTGTAGACATGTCCTTCAAGTAGAACCGCCACGGCGCACTGCACACACATCAGGCGGACACCAGCTGCTCAGCATGGCAGCGTGGATGATCTGCCTCCACAAGTAGCCCCAAGTGTTGAAGTTGACGCCTGTGCAAAGCAGTACGAGCTGGCTCCATGTCACCGCGCAAGTCCACGTAAATCACTCATGTCTGTCATATGAAGTATGTAGCACCAAGCGTCACAGCCGAGGACCGCCTATTACAGCAGGATGAATGACCCCGCATCCACCACCGAGGGAGTATAAACTAACTTCAACTTGTAGTTTGGGCCTCACCTGGCTTGAAGTTCCTGGCTTACGTCGGCGGGCTGCACCCCCAGCGCGCGCCACCCAACTGAACTTCAACTACACTCGCCCCTGGTCCAGCATTAACGAACTTCAACTTTGGGCCTCACCTGGTCCAGCAGTATCAGCGACCCCGTCGCGTCCAAACAGTCCACGAGCAGTTCATATTCATTGGACGGGAACATACCCCCCAACTCCGACTTGAAGTTTCAAGCGCATGGCGGCGGGCTGCAGCCCCGGCACACGCCACCACCCAACTCAACTTCAGCTGCACTCACCCCTGGTCCAGCATAAACGAACTTCAACTTTGGGCCTCACCCTGTCCAGAGCGACCCCGTCGTGTCCAGGAACCACGAGCAGGTCATACTCATTGGACGGGAACATACGCCCCAACTTCAACTTGTAGCTCCCAGCACACGACACCACCCAGCTCAGCTTTAACTACACTCACCACCTTGTCCAGTATGAACTATAGTTTACATATAATTATAACATTCAACCTGAAGTCCAGGCCTCACCTGGTCCAGCAGTATGAGCGACCCCGTCGTGTCCAGGTAGTTCACGAGCAGGTCGTTGTACCGCGCCAGCTCCGCCTCCCGCATACCCGCGGCGTCGCTGGCCACAGGCGTGCCTCCCCTGCCTCCCTGTGCCCCCCCCTTGCCACCACCGCTGCCGCCACCGCCGCCGCCGCCGCGGGCCTTGCCCCCTCCACGTGCACCGGCGCGGCGCGTGAGCGCTCGCACCTCGCTCAGCAGCTCATCTGCAGTGGGCGGCGCGGTGGGTGGCGCCGCCGGGGCGGGGCTTCGAGACGCTCGTGCGCTGACTGTGATGTCAGGCGGCCCTGTGCGGAGAGAGCGGGGAGTGCGTGTGAGGGCGCAGTCGATAGCTGCACCGGGTCATCCCATGCGAGAGCAGGTCGCGCAAATATCTTGACGAGTGCAAAGAGAAGCGGCCATTGCAAGTGTCTGGACGCCGTTCCATCGGTGACTGGAGAGCCGTGTGGATGAAGTAGCGCGCGTACATAGAAAGCGTGCACCCCCCCTACGCCTACATCCACCTGCGCACCAGGTGGGTGCGCCCCCGGCGATGGCTATCATTCCGCGCGGTCTTGCTCGGTAGTTCAGAAGTGTGTGCTGGACAGCTGCGGCGGCGTGCGAGGTAGTCCACCGTCTGAAGTAGTCGCCCCGGCAGAAACCTTGGGAGCCCCATAGTAAATGGGGGGGCAAGTTACTTTGGGAGCCGCTTAAACAACCCTAAAAGCAGGGTGCCCTAGCATTTACTATAGCTGGCGCCGCATAACAATGTTTGAGGTAAGCCATTCTGGAGGCACCCAGTGAGTTATCACAGTTTCAGCCCCGGGCGGCTACTTCGGAACGAGACCGGTGCTCCACATCGTACAATGAGGCAATGGTGCAGCGCTGGCGCCTACAACTCTGCAGAAACACACCTGCCAGTGGCTCCTGCGCCAGCTGCGGCTGCGCCGCCTCCGCTGTGCCGCCGCGCCGCCCCGCCGCCGCCACGCCTCCTTTGCCAGAGACCGCGTCCGCCTCCGCCTCCGCACGCGCCGCCTGCAGCTTGCGCCGCAGCCGCTGCGCCACCGCTCCTGCAGGAGCTGCTGGTACCGGTGCCGGTGCTGGTGCTGGTGCTGGTGCCGGTGCTGCTGAGCATGGCACGGCCGACGCTGCAGGCTGCTCAGCAACTGCTGATGGCTGCGTTGCGGCCACTGCCGCCGGCGTTGCCTCCGTTGCCGCTGCGGATGCCTGTGGCGGCTGTGCTGGTGCTGCCGCTGGTGGCGCCAGCGGCGTTGGCGACGCCGCGGAGAGTGGTCCACCTGCCAGTGCTGAAGTGGCCGCTACGCCCGCGGAGCTTCCGCCGCCCGCGGACGCCTCCACTGCAGCACTGCCAAGGCTTTGCGCCGCGACACCTGCCTCTGTGCAGCTTGTCGTCACCACGGGACTCACTGCCTCCGCAGGCACCGCCGCCGCTACGCTCGCACCCTCCGCTACCGGCGTTGCTGCCGTCGGTGCCGCCGGTGCCGCCGCCGCTGCTGGCGCCGGTGTCGCCGCCTGCGCTGCCGCTTCCTGCGCCTTCGCTGCTGCCACAACAGGGGGGCGCCTGCCAACTCTGCGTCCGCCGCGCCACTGCGCGGGTGCGGGTGCGCGCTTGGCAGCAGCAGCCACCTGCTGAGCACCGCTCGCCAAAGTTGAACTTGCTGGTGTTGAAGTTGGAAGTGCTGCGGCGGCCTGCGGCGCCGTTGACGCGCGGCCCTTCGAACTTTGCTTGCCCCCCTTTGTCTCTGGCAGCGGTTGCGAGCCTGATACCGTTGCCACCGCCGCTGCCAGTGGTGCTGCTGGGGCACACGCGTCTGCGGCGACGGCGGCGGATGCTGCTGAGCACTGCCGCGGCTGCTGAGCAGCTGTGGGTGCCTGCTCAGCAGCTGCTGGCGGCGCGGAGGCGCCATCGTGTTTCCCTGTTTCACTGCTCTCAGCCACCGGTGGCGCTGCGGCCTTGAGTGCTGGCGGCTGCGCCTGTGCTGCCGCCTGGACGCTCCGCTGGGCTGCCGCTGCTGCGCACACAGCGGGCGTGGCTGGCGGCTCCGCGGCAGGCGCGCTGTTTCGGGCTGAGGGCGGCGGCGTTGAGGCCGGCACCGGCACTGGTGCCGCCTGCAGAGGCGGCAGCGAATGGACAGCAGCAGCGCAGCAGTGTGAGCGCGTGCAGCCTGCATGTGCTGCGGTGATGAGGCTGGAAACTGCGCGCGCCCTTCACTTGGGTCTGCACACGAGCAGGACACCCCAACCGTTGCAGCATTGTGTGCTAGTGCGCCTGGTGGTGGCGTTAATGGGGTGCGTTATGGTGCAAGTGCCGCTGTGACATGGGCAGGAGGCGTGGCAGCCTGTGTGGTGAGCGATGGTGGCTGGGAAGGACACCGGGCTGCCGCCACGGCAGCACAGCCAGTAGGTCTCCCTGCCCATCCTGGCACGCAGCTACACACCGGCGGCACAGCGGCAGCAGAGGCAGCCATTGTGCGGCCGCCGCCGCCGCACCACCACACACACCCTCTTATTCGTTGCCGCCGCCTCGCACGCCGCTGCCACACCACCATCGGCGCCCTGAGCCGCCGCACCCCCCGTCCCTCCTCCATAAGGCGCCGGCACCGCCAGAGACGCAGTGGCGGGCGGGCGCGTCATGCCCTGGCCAGACACAGTTGGGCTTGGTAGGGGGGCCGTGGCGGGGCCGGGCGCTCTGCGAACGTGAGCATGGGGGGGAGAGGCGGCGGCAGCGGTTGGTGCCAAGGAAGTTTGCGACGGGTGGCCAGCAGAGTTCTGGCACGGTTCAAGTTTGGGGTGGCCGTGTCGCGTCTGCGTCCAGAGTTGAGGTTCACAGGCCAGTCCGTGTAGGGCCATGTTCGCAAATGTGTTCTGTATGTGTACTACTTCGAAGTACGTGGTATTACATGTATGTAGATGATGCGCATATTTCATGTGTGCGGTACAGGTGTGGGGAGATGTGCAAGACATGTGAAGTGCGTCCAGTGTGCATACTTCGAAGTATGACGCACAAATACTGCGAGGTACTTCTACAGTGCACTCGCAAATGAGTGCGGAGTAGCGACAACCCCTCACCCCCCCGCACTGAAGCGAGACTTGCCCTAAAGCAAATACTGATTGGTAAAACAGTTATGTAACCACCATGTGGGTACTGACAGCCGTTCGCACCCTGCAGTAACTCGTATACGTATGGCGCACTACAGTACTACGTAGTAAATCACAGCGCACTAGAACACGGATGCTCTGTACATATGTATGTGTGTGCATTTCGGAGTATACTACTGCAGTACTTCAAAAGTACATACTTGAAGTAAACTTCAATTTACTTGGGGCAATGCTTTTGAAGTAAATGGCATGGGCTCTCGCTTGCTGTGAGAAGAGGCGCACCAGCCGTCTACATGTGCTTCAGTATAAACCAGAGAGAGCATAACACATACTTCTAGAAGTATGAATGAGCACTTGAAGTACATGTTTGATGTATTTAAGCTTGGACTGCTATTGTACTGGCTCGCTTACTGTGAGAACAGACGCCACGAGCCGTCGCACGTCCCATCATCCACCTTCTGCAGCTGTACCATATACTACAAGTAAGACGTACTTTGCGAAGTGTATGACTAAGTATATTTCGAAGTATGCCATTTGTAAAATGAGACTGCAATTTCCTCTGGGACAATACTTCTGAAGTAAATGGTATGGGCTCGCTCGCTGTGATAAGAGGCGTCACGAGCCGTCGTACGTCCCATCGTCCACATTCTGCGGCTGTACCATAAACTCCAAGTAAAAGAAGTATGATAAGTAAGTATATTTTTATTACCTTTAGTTGCAATACATCTGAAGTAAATGGTACGCGCTCGCTTACTGTGAGAAGAGGCGCCACGAGCCATCGTACGTCCCATCGTCCACATTCTGCAGCAGCGGGTCCAAGAGTGCCAGCACGCGTGTGGGCCACCACGTGGCGCGTGCTCCCGCGGCAGCGTCCGCCGCCCGACCTGCTGAGCACACACAACAGAGCCCCAGGCATGCGCAGCAGCAGCAGCAGCAGCAGCAGGAGCAGCAGCAGCAGCAGCAGCAGTGTGAGGCCTTTCAGCTCCGGTACGCTGCAACTCAACGCGCCGCGTTTGTTAGGATGGAGATGCAGGTGCTCCGAGGAATTGTTACGGGTGTTACTGCTTGTGGTGTGCAACTGGCAAGGCGCACGTTTGTGAAATTCACAATGTGAACACATTCAAAATTATGTGGCGTAAAATCTGCAGACAGAAATCTCAAAGCCTGAATAGTTAACCTTTTTTTGTTCATATGCGGAACAGCCCAGCAAAATGGTCCACGTAAACCTCATGACCAAGCATGCCATATTGCAAGCACCTGTCCTAGGGCCCGAGGTGAGGTGCACTGCTGTATACTACTGTACCATTAGTTCCACAAGTATTTTCCCTATTGCACATAGCAGACAGAAAAGTTTTGCAAATCATTATTCTGGTGCCCACCGTCAATGTATGT
>JAULBY010010891.1:0-24325 GCA_032358315.1 Ophiocytium majus
CCTGTCTGATTTCCTGGTCACACGCACCGTGTGCAAAGGGCTTTCCGCGCCCTGAGCGGAGTTTAATAAGAGTACACCGGTACATGATTTACAGGTGCATGCTAAATACTTCGGAAGTATAATGCTTGTAGTGCTACCTCGTTTACTCGGACTCCGCGTAAACGAATTGTACAAGTATGTTACGCCAGTAAGAAGAAGGCGTTTTCCTACGTATTTGGATGCTCAAACCCGTTTTTTTGCCACCTTTCTCCTCCACAGCAGCATCACGAGTTTTGATTCGCAACTCACTCCAATGTTGTGCCAATGTCACTGCAACTGCACCAGATGCAACCCATATATATATATATATATACCGTATATATATATACTAGTATATACACCACACGCGCATACCAGTACAGTAGCATCAATTTTTGGTTGACAAGCTGTGTACACGGCGTATGTATTCTCACCTTGAAATGTACTTTTGGAAGTACTACTTTATGGCATTTGCCACGGCCACCAGTGGGCATGCTGGCATACATGGCATGGGCTCTTGCACGCCCACATGTGTAAATAAATACAACTTCTTCATAGCATGTTTCTTGCCAACCCTCTAACCACCCACCCCACCCCCCCCCGCGCCGCTTTGCACGTCGCCGACAACACACACACAGCAATTGGTGATCCACATAGGGTTCACGATAGAGGGGCGCGCGCCCGACGAGCTGCCCGAGACCATACTGGCGTGCTGCTGCCTCAACTACCTGTCGCCGGACGAGGTCGACGAGCTGCCGACGGGCGTCGACGAGGACTAGCGGCGGGCGCGCTCGTGCTCAGCAGAAGCTTGTGCTCAGCAGCAGAGCACGCGGCTCGCTGCGCAGGGGAGTGCTTAGCGCCTGCTCAGCGACAGCACGTGCTCAGCAGCTGCCTCTGCAACCCCGCGTGCTCAGCAGAAATGTGTGCTCAGCGGCAGTGCGCGGTGCGCTGCACGGGCGCTCGGCAGCTGCTCAGCAGAAGAAGCACATGTTCAGCAGCACACATGCGGTGCGCTGCTCAGCAGCACCTCATCCGGCGCGTCTCAGTCACACGCGGTACGTTCAGACTGAGGCGGGGGGCTGCGCTGGCGCCAGCAGTGGAGCGGCGCCACGGTCTGCGCAGGTTCTGCGCAGCACACGGTCACAGGCGGCGCCTGCACACCCTGTTGCGACGCTGGAGCGGCGGCCCTACGGCGCTCGCGGCCGCTGCGCCAGCCGGTGGTGCTGGTGCCTGCAGGCGGCTGCAGCGGCGCCGGTCGTGGCGGCGGCGGCGATGGCGCACGCAGCAGTAGCAGCGGCAGTGCAGCGGCGTGTGCTGCCCCTCCTGCAAGTCTCCTGCAGGTGCACGCGGGCAAGCACTCCGACGCCTGCGACTGGGGCAAGGCGCCGGCATCAGGCGGCAGCACTGATCCTTGCGCAGCGCTTCTGGAGCTGCCGATTGCTCACTTTCTCAGCTCACCACCGGCATAGGGAGGCGGGGACCCAACAACGCACAAGGGCGGCCGCTGCGAGCACTTTTTGCGCGCGCCGTGTTCGCATGCTGCCCCCCCCCCCCCTTGGGGCGCTCCCTCCTTCCCGCCCCCCACCCACACGCCTGCGCTGGTGGCCGCGGCAGCGCACGGCGCTGCTGCGCAGCGAACCGCTGCCGCCACCGGCACCTACTGCCTATCGCCCACCACCCGCCTACCCGCTGATGCCAGCCGTTGCTCCGAGGCTGTACCGTGGCTGTGCACGGATGGTACCGGCTGCGCCAACCGCCCCCCCCCCCCTGTAGATGATGCAGGCACTTCTCAGGCGGGCAAAAACACGCCTGCCCCCCCGCCGCCCCCTGCCCCTCGCAGGGCAGTGCTTGTATAGATTTGTGTTACAAAATGGGGAGAGGCGAGGCAGCGGCGGCCGCGGCGGCTGCGTGCGTGCGTGGCTTGCACCGGGGGCACGCGCGTGCGGCGGGCGTGCGGTGCTCCGTTGGTTGAAGTAAATCCGCCTCTTGCAGGCGGGGGGGCGCACGTGCCTCTCTTGACCTGTGTGACCGCCCGCACCCCCCCACAATACATGTTTTAACTGCAGCAGCGCCTGCTGGCACGCAACCAGTTTGTGAGCGGCGGAATCCTGCGTGACGGCGCCTGCCTGCTTGGGCTGCTGTTGCCAAAGGCGCTTGCATGTGCAGCAGCTGAAATCATCACGATGTGTGCAAGAAACCTTTAGAGAGGGGTGCTAAGGCCATGTACTGCTGGCACGCTGTAGCTGGGAGTATCAGCCGCAAGGCCGAAGCGCATCGGCTGGTGCATCCACCTGCGTACCATCAAAGACGAGTCCCCACCCTACACGCGCCAGTCAGTACACTTGAGGGCTCGGGATACTTCCTGTGAATACGTGTCTGTTCTGGTATGAGTGACGGCAAGCAAGGTGTGGTACACCGGCTCAGCCGAAGGTGCAGCACTTTCCTTGTCCCAGGCGCGACAAGCCACTTGTGAGGCTAATTCACTCTATCCAGTTCCTGTATCAACCTACACAATCTACATGGTTATACTTCTGAAGTACGTCTGAAGTGTTGCACCTTGCATGCTCTGACCGGCAGTGCAACGAAACAGCGTTGTGTTACCTTTAAGAAGACCCCCCCCCCCTTCGATCACTGTTATGTTACCTTTAAGACCCCCCCCCCCCCCCCTTCGATCAAAGGGGTCTAGCCCCTTTGCTTCGATCATTGGCGACCTTGAGGATTCGCGCGAACCTGTGTTTGAAAATTGCAGCACAAGGCGCGCACTGTCTCTCGCGCCCGCAACCGTCATGTCAGGCGTGTCGCAGGCGCACGCTAGTGCTGGGCACTTGCTCGTGATCAGCGCTCACACGCAGAGCGGGGGGGCGTGCCAACCAACAACCAGCCTGAACAGTTTATCAAAACTTGCAACTCCAAGTTGAAGCGAGCATGGCCATATGGCCATGGCCAGGTCACACCCACACCACCAGCAGCCCCTGCCTCGTACAGTACCAGGAGCAACCCGGCGGCGGCCTCGTAAGGCTACTGCAGCCGCACGCGCTGCAGAACGGGAACTCCGAGTTCGCCTCCCACCTTTGTGTTTGCAGCGTGGTTTGTGACCGCAACGCTTTGCGTCCAGCAACAGTAGCGTATCACACACCGGGCACTGCGCGCACCGCGCACTGCGCACACCCAACACCTCACACAGCACTGCCAAGGCGATGGCAGACGGACCTCCTCCCGGCGGCGTGCTGGGCCCGGGCCAGGCACCGCCAGAGATCCCTCCGGGGCTAGGCGGCACCCCTCCTGGCAAAACCGGCTATCCTCCCGGCCAGGTTGACAACCCAGGCAGAGGTGAGCACTAACGCGCCACCGCGACGGTCCTGGTCGCGCAGCGCTACTGAGGTACTGTCCCTGGACAGTGCTTAGCGTAGAGAATCTCTACTACAGATGATCTCAGGCGTCCTTTAGGAAGCTTCTTCCTGTACAGCGCATTTCGCACGCCTCAGTGTGTGTGTGCGCTGGGCGCTCGCTCGCCGCTCAGTGACACCTGGCCCACTTTGCTGCGCGCCACCTCCTGCTGGTTGGGGTTAGGATTATGTGTGCTTGAAGTGGATTTACAGGGTCCAGAGCTCTGACCGGGGTAAAAAATGGTGCCTGCTGTTCCTTGCTGACACTCCAACGCCACACGCGTACGCCGCCTTTTGGCCGGCTGTGTGCTGCTGCCGCCGCGCTCCTTGTGCCCTGCTGCTGCAGGCCCAGGCGGCCTTAACCGCCGCCTGTCCCGACCCTCGCCCGTGGTGCCCCCCAACCTGCCTGACACCATGCCTCCCGGTGGTGAGCTGTTACTTCAAATTACCGGCATCATATTTATCACAAATATGTTTATCGATGTCCTGCCAGTGATGGCAGTAGCCTAGGCACACACAAGCAGCCCTCCAAGGGTGGCCTCCTACGAAAATTGTGTTGTTCAAAATTCAATGCTTCCAGCCTCAGAACTCGGTCTGCTGCCAGGCTGCCGTCATGGATGACATACATGTATAATGTTTACTGCAACAGCATTTCCGAATCTGACTCACTGATGGCATTCGGAACAGCTGGCACTCTTTGGCCTGCCCACCACAACCACATCGCTGTCAGCATCCCCTGCCAGTCTGCCACCGTGACTGGTGCCGCCGCCGAGGCACTGCACCGTGACCATGATGCATCAGTGGATGGTGAAGGTTTGCTGGCAAACACTGGCAGTGGTGCCACTAGTGCGGCTGCAGTCACTGTGCTTGCTTGGCACGGTCTGACAGTGTACACGTGCTCAAGAAGCGGAAGTGCCAGTGGGCGTGCTGCGCTGGCCAGCCTGAGGCCTGGCAGCAGCCGCTCATGACAGCAACTGGTGTGCTCAAGTAGTCATTATGGTCTACTGCGTCAGGCCTCACCCAGCCCCTTCGCACTCACACTCGGTTGCTTCAGATCTTGCACTGCACTACAGACACTTCAAGTCGGCAAAAACAGGAAACACTGTTTCAAGTTGGTAATTGAATCAGAAGCTCAGCTGTGCGGTGCTTCTGCGGTAGCCTCCGCAGTGTGACAGCGGCCTCTGTGAACCGACTCGGAGCTCAGCCCGGCCATGGCGCCACGTCTGCGTACTACTAGGTGTCACTGAGTGGTACCCCACCTAGGCCATCATTTAATTTATGGCAAAGCCCATATTATTTTGAAAATAAACTTGAGCAGTACTCACTGACTGTCAGTCTGACCCCCGCCCTCAAGGCTCCAGGAGATCCTAAATGTACCAACCTACGCCCGTCATTACCTGCATGGCCGCTGACTGCACGCACTTGTTCGTCCGTGCCATGCAGCGCTGAGGCGCATCCTGACCGCCGCTGGGCACCTGGACCAGGCGAGCCACCCGCTGCGCACACCATCTGCTGAGCACGCTAACTTGAACTCCAACTTCAACACTGGCCTCATGGCGGACTCCGGGCTGCGCCAGCTCGACGCCCCCACCTCCGGCAACAACTTCAACAATTATTATACCGACTTCAACTCCAAGCTCTTGGGCGGCGGCGCGTTTGCCGCGGCTGTGCTCGCCTTTGTGGCGGCTTGCGCATTCGAGGCTGCGCGCCTTGTGTTTGGCGCCAGCAAGACGGCAACCGGTGTGCAGCAGCGCACCGCGGCCAAGGTGGCCACCGGCATCATCGCGGTGAGAGACGGAGAGAGCTCCTCTGGTGTGTCAAAGACTGTCGCAGGCCTTGCCCTGCGCACGTACCACCGGCCGTGCGCCCCTGTGGTACGCGCACTGGCAGCGTACGCACTGCATTGCTCTGCATTTGAACTTTGCAAAGACTGCCGGGAGTATGGGGAGTAAGCCTGGACAAGTGCGCACTGCATGCATGTGCTGTTCGGCACCATTTGCGCAGCGTACCAATGGTACCATGCATGCACACCCCCTCGCCCCCGGCTTCCTCTTCACATCGGCGTCTGCAGGTGCTGCTGGTGGCGCTGGTGCTGGCGCTCGTCTCCGCCCACGGCACCAGCGTGGCCATGGCAGCTGCGCTCGGCGTTGCCTTTGCCCGCCTGCTCACCTCCCCCTTCGCCGCGCGCAACGCCAAGGCTTCTGCCGCCGGCCCCGCCCCCGCCGACCAGGAGCTGCAGGCTCAGAGCGCCTAGTAAGCCGCTGCCTGTGCTGAGCAGCAGTTTAAATCGCCGGGCTTCTGCTGAGCGCGTGTGTCAGTGATGTGCTCAGCAGTAGCAGGTGGTCAAACACTCAACTTGGTTGAATCAGAAGCGGTGCCAATGATCGCGGTAGTCCAGCGCGCCGCAGTGTGCACACGAGCGCGCACCCCTGTGAGGCTGAGTGAGTGTGTGGCTGGCGCTGAGCACTCATGGTGCGCGTGGGCATGCTGACTCGCTCGGAGCATAGGTCTGGTCAACAGTTGTGGTGAGCGGCTGTGGCTACGGAGGCCTCTGATGTGCTGAGCAGCAAAGCAGCACCTGCTTGCTGTGTAGTTTAGTTTCAAGGGGACAGGACAGCCTGATTTTCGTTACTAATAGTATGTGGGACCGGGACTTATAAGTGCTGTACAGCAATATTGCAACAGCAGGGTTCGCGGGAGGTAGCTAGCTTGGCGGCATCTGGTCACTGCTCGTGGGCTCGGCAGTGTGACTGTTCTAAGGATGCGCCATGCTTGCGATGCCGTGCCAAGTGGGCTCTCGGCTCTAGGGCATGGCCGCTGCCGCCGCGGTGTTTGGCAGTACAGGCTGCACCCAAGTGGGCAGTACCGCCTGCGTGCTGCATGGTATGGTAGGGCGGCATTCAAGAGCGGCATATGCAACTAGAGGCAGGTGTCCGTGAGTCGCGTCTAGCAGCGGCAGGGTGAAGTCGGTACGCTTGGCGCTGCTGGTGCTTGCACGCCACTAGACACAGACTGGGCCATGACAGCAAGCCTTAGGGTGCGCGCCACCACTGGCAATGGCATGTGCCACTGTTCAATGTACGCGTCTGAAGCTCATACTTTTCGGTTTCCAAACACTGCATGCGGTGTGTGCTCATATGCCGGCGCTGCCATCTGACTGTCGCCTGTGCCGCAGCGCTCTTGCTGTTACTACCCAATGCCGAGCCCCCCAGTTATGCACAGCACAGGCCGGCGCCACCTGAGATTTGCCGCAGTCCAGAGTTGTGTTACACGCCCCCCCCCCAAAAAAACTTGAGCGCACCAGTGGATTGAGAACCGAGCGCTGCAGCAGGAATTCGCCATGCCTCAGCTGCATGCCAGGAACCCTCAATCACTGTGCTGGCAAGGACTCGGGAGCACTGCTAGAGAGTGGGTGGCTGAGGCGCCTGTGGTGTGATTGCTGCGGCGGCAGCCGCTGCTGGTGGGGGGCTGGTGAGGTGCGCAGCTGTTGTTGCGACTGAAACCAATCGCTGCTTTGCAGCAGCAGTGGCAGTCCAGTCCCTCTTAGTCCCTCATCAACTTCAACAGTTGGGCACGGGGAAACGGCAAACGCCAACTTGGTGGACTGTGCGCACAGCACACACAATATGTGCTCAGCATCAGTCACTGGCACTCTGCTCCGCCTAGCAGGGCAAGGAGGGAAGTTGGCAGGTGGCTTATGGCATGGACACGTAGGAACGTTGACTGCACAACCCACGTTTTCGGCATGGTGGTGCGCGTGGCAGCTGAAGCAGGCACGAAGACCTGCCAGCGACACAGCAGCAGTGCCAGGCGCGCACACCTTCAGAAGTCGTCGTAACATGGTATGGTGTTGTGCGTGTCAACGCTGCCTAGTGAGCATCTGACCAAGCATCGCAGCCTGAGGTGCAGGAAACAGTTTCTTACCGCGCGTGCGACCTCCACCACAACTCCTGTACAAACACCAATGTTGGCACTCACCAGTCGCACTCGAAAGCAGCAATGGACCCAAGGACTGGGACATGCGCGCGAACATCGCATGCAGCGTCCACTCATAACGGGTCACTGTGCAATGTCTTTAAAAAAAAATGCTATGTTGGCGACACTTCCAGAGTTTATTTATCAATGAGCAAAGGGCTTTTCGCGCCCTAATAAGCGGAGTTCAATGAAAGTACGGGCAGTCAACCTTCCACCGGTGGATTCATGGCGGTGCTGTAGTGCCACACTCAAGTGTGCGCGTGCGCTGCAGCATGTACACACCCTCGCTGGCCGCTGCTCAGCAGTGGGCAACATGCACACATCAGACGGCAAGTGAGCGCATACACTTGACACACACCAAATGGGGAGCCACCGCCGCGGGCACCACAATGGGAGCCGGCTAGGTCGGCCCGCCATAAGATATACCGCCGTCTGGACTGCCTCTCTCACATGGGTACAAGGGGCGAACGTCATGATGCCTGGGGCTACATGCCCTCGCCGGACATGTGCTGCAGATTCAGCCTTTGAC
This sequence comes from Ophiocytium majus, assembly GCA_032358315.1. Lineage (NCBI taxonomy): Eukaryota > Xanthophyceae > Mischococcales > Ophiocytiaceae > Ophiocytium > Ophiocytium majus. The sequence goes on from JAULBY010010891.1 coordinate 7,909, forward strand.
GCTGCCGCATTGCACAAACCACCCGCGCCACACACACCAACCAGGCATGCCGTAAAACCAAAAACTGACACGTTTTTATGCGGCTTTTATTATCAGATCAGGCACAGGATCTTTGATGTGGGAACGGGGGGGGGGGGACGACCGGGCGTACCCCAGCCACCGCCCCGTCCGCTGCAAACGGGCGGCGGAGCAGACAGTCGTTGCCCGCGGCACTCACAACACGGCGGGCCATGGCCACGCTTCGGTGCAACAAATCACTGGCGCAGCGCGGATTAGCGCGGCGGCAAGCCGGCGCTGGGCAGTGAGTGGCATGCGCGCGCCACTGTGGCGTCGACCACAAACTCACACAGTCTGTGACACAGAGGAGGGGTACGTACTGCAGGGGCTCCGGCGCGTGGGGGCGCCGGGGTGCCGCCTGGAAAATACTACACTGTCTTTTTGGGGGGGGGCGCACTCCCCTGATGTGGGAGGGGGGCGGCGCACAACACTACGACTATGGCGCCCGCGCCAGGGGGGCGCGTCGCTTCGCGCCGCTGCAACCTGCACCCATGGCGGCATGGGGACAGGTGGCAGCAGCGGCAGCACACAGCTTTTGAATCGGTGCATACAGGCTACTTTCTACCGGCTGTGGTGGTGTAGCGTTGCAGGATGTTGTGGTGGGGCGCGGTGCGTGCTGCTGCAGAGCCCATGCGGCACACACTCGGAGTTTGTGAGGCCGCACGGGCGCCGCAGCACGCCGCACCGCGCCGCCGCAGTGTGCGCAGAGGCTGCACTGGCACAGCTGCGGACTGGCAGTCTAGCAGTCTACGGCGCTTGACACACGCTCGCAGCTGCAGCTTACACATACGGAGACACTCTCTGGCTTGTGGTGGGAAGTGGGGGGGCAGACAAGCTGCGGGCGGCAGGCTGGGTCGTGCGCGGGCACTCCGCCGAGCAGGTACTGCTCCGTGCGCCGCTGCGACATCTGGAATCTGGCGATGTGGCAGGCAGGCGGGAGCGCAGACTAAGGGGGCTGCTCAGCAGCAGGAGCGCTTTTGGCAGCTGCTCAGCACTTGGAGGCCACCAGCTCCTCCATGCTGCGGTCTCGGGAGATGGTGATGATGTCGCCCTTGGCGTCGTACTTGGGGGCGCGGCGCGCAAGGACCGGTCCTTCCTCCACGTACTGCGCTCAACAGTTGAAGTAGCGTGAAGAGAGCAGGACGGAAGGGGGCGGGGCAGGTCAGGCGGTGCTTTGTTTTACGGGTGTAGCGAGCAAGCATGTATTCCGGCCACTTCGAGGGCACGTGCGTTGTGAAACAAAAGTGCCAGAAGAATGGGTACAAGCAGCAGCAGCTGGAGTGGGCTTGGCCCAGGCTTGCCCCTGCAGCTTCGAGCTCGTACAATTATCAGCTGTTTGTGCTGCTGAGCAGCCCCCCCCTCCGTGCTCAGCACCGCCTGCCATACATGGCTCTCGTGCTGACAGGCGTCTGCCGTGCGCGCGACAGCGCCACAGTGGGGCATGCAGCTGCAGCGCCTGGAAATGCAGAGCACAGGCCAGGCTTGGCGTGAGCGTTTGCGCCCCCGGGCAGTGCGCTTGCACAAGCGGCCACCTCACCTTGGAGGCGGGCATGGGCTTCTCGGGCACCTCCTCCTCCTGCGCGCCGCCCCACCACACGCCGTCCTCAAACAACTGGCTGGCCACGAGCGTGGGCGCGCCGCCAACGTTGACGGCGCTCACGAGCCAGCCCGAGAACAGGCCGCCTGCTCAGCACAAAGTTGACGTTTGTGTGTTGGTCAAAGTTGAAGTGTGTGTGCTGGTCGAGAGACGTGAGGTCATGCGTGCACACCGGTGCAACTGCACGAGTGGGCTGATCGGTTTCAGTGCGGTGTGCGAGGGCCCGGTGTGCCAGCCAGCGGCACGCGCGGGGGAGTGAAAATCTGCCAGCGACGGTCAGCGTAGCACACCATGGTGGCGATTGAAGTTGCGGTCTCACTCCCAACGCGCGCCAGAGTATAGCATTACCAGAGGTACTTCGAAGCATTACTGAGACTTAACAGCAGACTGGCACACCAGGATGCTGGCGCCGTTGCCGTCGCTGGGCGCCCCAACGCAGCAGGAGCAGTTCAAGTTTGTGTATTGGTCATAGAGAGATGAGGGAGTGTGTGCACCAGTTGAAGTTGCGGAGGCTCACCTCCAAGGCCGATGCAGACGGAGGCAAACGTGGCCGCGGCCTGGTAGCTCATCTGCGTGTCGGGGGTGTGCGGCACGTAGTCGTCCTTCTGTGTGTACGACAGGAAGCCCGCAACGAGGCCGCCCATCACAGCTGCGCCGCATAAAATGCACAATCAGAAAAATTGAATGGAGGGTTAGGAGGCAAGCGTTGCCAACAGCATGCGGGCTGGCAGGCGCAGTGGGCAGGGCAGCCAAAGGCGAGGCCAGCACGTGAGCAGAGGGACACCCGAGAAGAGGTGTGGCCGCTCAGCGCTCAGCGACAGTGGTGTTGTGGCGCAGCGCAACAGCAGGCTATGACATGCTGCTGCACCGCCGTGCCGGCGTTGCTAACCAACTTTTATCTCCAGCCAGTGCGGCTGAATATGCGTGCGCGCACTTAACACCACGCTGCCTGCTCTTGTATTGCCAGCAACAAATGCCAGACTCTGCGGGGGCGTGCCCCACAGGTGACATAATGCAGAATTCTGCAGAAATTTCCGATGCTGCAGAAACTCACCCGGCATGCCATGCAGGTTGTGGATGCCGCACGTGTCGCCCAGGCCAATCTTGGCGTCCAAGTAGGGGGTGAGGTACTTGAAGCCCGCGGTGGACAGGCAGCCGGCGGACAGGCCAATGACAAAGGCCACGCCTGGCGCCTGCTCAGCAGAGGCAGGGCGTGCATCAAGCAGGCGGTGCTCAGCGGGTGCCATCTACCTGCGCCGCTCAGCGGCCGTGCCATGTTCGCGCACGGTCGGCAATGGTGAGCATGGGACAATCGCGTTGCCTGCGCACTGTGGCTAACTTCTCCCGCTGCGCACATGCAGGTGTGCCGTGCTCAGCAGCAGCAGGCGTGCCCAGCAGCAGGAGGTGTGCTCAGCAGTCGCAAAAGTGCTCCAGCAGGACCAGGTGCGCTCAGCAGTAGCAAATCTGCTCAGCAGTCGCAAACGTGCTCCAGCAGTACCAGGTGCGCTCAGCAACAGCAGGCGCGCTCAGCAGCCGGACGCACCATCCTGAGCGTGCACGCGGCGCCCATGGCGACGCCGCCCGCGAGCGTAGCATTCTGCGTGGCGACGGCGTTGAAGCGGCCCTCCAGCGCCGCAGACAGGGCAAACGTCGACAAGGCGGAGCCCAGGAGGCTCGTGACGGTGTTGGCGATTGCCAGGAACTGGGCAGAGACCTGCTCAGCAGCAGTAGCGGCAGTGGAGGGCGGGGAGTGGAGTGGTCAGCAAGTGGTGAGGGGCAACCAGTGGCGTGGCGTGTGGAGCAGAGGGTGTTGATGGCGTGCTGGCAAGCCAGGCCGGCAGTGCAGTGCCACGGGATGCAACAGGCTGGTGCTGGAAGGAGGCTACAATGTACGCAGGGCACACTGCTGGCAGTGCACACATGTCCCGGTAACGGGGTGCAAAGTGCTAGTATCGCACACACACGTAGCGTACTCACGTAGGCCTGGTTTTCTTCCTCTCCCGCTGGGATGATGCTGGCGAGGGCGCCGTTGAAGGAGGGCCAGTACATCCACAGGAACAAGGTGCCGATCTGCAGTGCGTAACACGGGGCAGTGCGCAGCATGCACCATATGTTTACAATGGGGCATGCTGCTGCTGCTGGCGAGGTGCACACCCGGCACAGTCACTGTGTGTGCAGCAGGTGATGCCATAGTGTTTGTACATTTAGTGGGTGTCGCACCGGCGCCGTGCTCAGCAGCTGCAACTGCACGATAAGTCAACAGCGCAACTGGGCAAGGGTGAAGGGCCTCGCGGTAGCCAGCGGCAGGCGTCTTCACAGCGCATCAGCACACACCAAGTATCATGTGCTGAGCACAAAGCAACAGCAAGCAGTGCAGCTACAACGCTAGCCACGGTGTGTACCACCCGCCACGCCGGCCACCTTGTACGCACCCCAGACTTCAATTGGCCGGGTGCGCCGGCATGGCCGGCAACTGCCAGTGTTTTCGCTACCTATCTGATCCCTTTTTTTGGTCACGCGCACCGTGTGCGAAGGGCTTTCCGCGCCCTAAGCGGAGTTTATAATAAGAGTACAGCGGGTGTGCAGCGCAGCACGCACCATGGAGAAAATGTCGGTCATGTAGCTGGAGCCGTTCTTGGCGTGGTTGACGCCGTAGCCGGTCTGCTTGCGCGACAGCATGTAGCTCGCGGCGAGCCCGTAGTAGCAGCCAAAGGCATGGATGACGATCGTGCCTCCGACATCCAAAGCCATGATGTTCTGGATGATGAGGTGCTGGTTCAGGGCGTAGATGGGGACCTGCCAGCAGCGCGCAGCGGCGGGGCGGGGCACCGCATGACAGCGGTGGCATGCCAGACAAGTCAGCGGTGGCAGGGCAGACATGCAGGGCACGGCAAGTGAGCACGAGAGGCAGAGTGGTGCTGCGTGCGGTGCAGCCATGCATGCCACTGGCGAACGGACAGGCCAAGCTGCACAAGATGCGTGCACGAACGCGCTGGAGCGACTGGTCGAAACCTGCTCAGCAGCAGCGGCAGTACTCAGCAGCAGCAACAGCAGCGGCGGCAGTAATCAGCAGCAGCAACAGCAGCAGCGGCAGTGCTCAGCAGCGCTGCTCACCTGGATGAAGAGCAGCCACAGGAGCTGCGTGGGCGTGGCCTTGCCCAGCACCGCGCCAAATGCAATCATGGAGGAACCGGCGGCAAAGGCGGCGTCGATCAGCAGTGGAAGGTCCACCACAATGGTGTTGCGCTTTGGGCCCCAGAAAATCTGGCAAGAGGCATGGGAGAGGGTGCAGCGGCGATGGCAGCGGGTGCGCTGTTAGTGGTGGTTGCATGCAGGCGGCGCGCACATGGTGTCAAGCAAGGATTGTATGCGAAGTTCAAGCGCTGATGAACGGAAGGCCACAAGTGAGCACACACAGACATGATGATGCCATCACAGTGCGCATCAAAGCACTTCTGAAGTATACTTGGAAATATGTAGGCATGTGTATGCACAGTATGGGGAGGTGCATGGCTGTGCACAAGGATTGAGTGCAGGTGCTCACCTGCTGGCAGGCCCCCACACACAGGATGGCCTCGACCATGACCATGGCGGAGGCGAAGAAGTTGAGAGAGACGGCAGACATGCTGTAACGGCGCAGGAAGGTCATGAGGTAGCCGAAACCCACAAAGATCATAATGACCTGCGATAGAGAGGAGACATCGCATAGGAGACGGGTCAGAGTTTACAGCAGCTGCCATGCATGCACATGAAAGCAAAGATATGGAATCTTGAGCACCCCAGTGCAGCACTAGACAGGTTGCGAGACAACAACAACGGCGTTGCATGAGCGTGGCTCGCAGCACTACTGTAGCAGCAGCCCAAGTGCGCCACTGGCTGGCAAGGCAGCAGACCATGGGTGTGCGGCAGGGGCAGTGTAGCAGTCTGCCCCCACAGCCATCCATTTTGCACAACTGCCAAAGATACGCCACCAACGACCACTCGCACGCTGCAGCAGCAGCGGTCAGGCTGGTCACCTCCAGGGGCACCTCTGGGACTGCGGCAGGCGCAGCAGGCGCGCAGTCTCGCAGCCAGGCACCGCCACTCACCACATGGATGTAGAAGTTGTAAAACTGGGGCACCTCCTCCTTGGTCAGCTCCTCCGGATACTCTGTCACCGCCAGGAGCAGGATCAGCATCACGGCGCAGACTGCCACCAGGGATGGTGCAAAATTGAACTTGACGGGAGCCGCATCCATGTCGACGAGAGCCATGGCTGGCGCTCAGGTGTTGCGCTGCCGGGGCAGAGGGTGTGGGACTGTGCCTGCACCTGTCGGGTGCACACGCCAGCGGCACCCAGCGCGGCGCTTGGGGCCAGGGAGGGAGCGGGGCACCGCTGCTGGGCAGCAGCCGCAGCTGGGGGACGCAACAACAAGGGGGACAAGCAGGGGGGGGGGGGGGGGGGGGGTACCCTGCAGTGCAGTTGCGTCCGGGGGCTGTGTAGTTGCACCTGGCGCACCAGCGACGGGGAGTGGCCCTTGTGCACTCGCGGCCTTCAAGTGGCGGGTGCACGGCTGCATTGTGCCTCCGAGCCGTGTCCTTGCATCGCAATGCGGACTTTGGCCGTTCCGGCCCAAGCTGCTGTCAGCCAATCAACGGGGTTGCTGTGTGGTCGTAAGAGCGCGGAGCGAACGTAAACTCCGGGGGTACCGTTTTCCGGGGATGTGGGTCAGCAGCACGGACCATACCCTTCCATGCACCTCATGTTACAGGCACGTTGCAGGCATGTGCTACCATTTGTGCCCTACGTGCCGTCTCAGCGTTGCCCTAACACCTTGGGAATGCGGTGGCTGCCGTACGTGCCGGATTTTCAAAACGGCGCACGCCGTGAGCCACAATACCACAAACACCGGCGGTTGTGTAACTGTCAAAACAGCAAGTTGCAGTCGGCTGTTCTTCAAACGGAGAAGCAGTGGACGTGGACGAAGTGCAGCGGCATTAGAACGGGTGCTGCTGGCCCAACCGGCGGTGGTGTGAGACGCAGCAGTGCATCGTTCACTGGGAGAGGAGTGCCAGCATCATCATCATGATGATGAAAAGCAGTCGTCGACATCTTTGACCGAATGTTGCCATCATCCAGTGCTCAGTGAGTACGGTTTAATCGATTAATCAAACGCTCACCACAGGGGCACAGGCTGGATGGGCAGCGCGGGTGCCAGGCTGCCAGGCACCGGCGGTGCCGCTCAGGTTTTTTCGTACACATGATGTCCTTCACACAGCGACAGTGGCAGGGGCACGCGCTGGTGCCGCTTAGCACTAGTAGTGTGCTTTATACACAAGTCACATTATTCTCGCATCATTAACGGCCTACGCTCAGCACCTAAACCATGACATGGGTATGTATACACATTGATACCTTCGAAGTATATATGCATGTAGTTCTGAAGACCGGTATGCGACTGCGCCAACTTCAACTTGTCGGTCGTGGTCAGTTTACTTGTACCGGCATGTGTTTGGTGCCATGTGGTTGTGCCCTGCTGGTACATGTCTGTACATCCTTCAAGTATGCTGCTGTGGACAGAGGCATCCTTGCCCCAACTGCAGATCACTCGGTCCGCGCACAGCATGGTGCTCACACCATGTGCACACATTTTCAGTGCTGCTGCAGCCGGTGCGGTTCGCAACACGCAAACACGGCCCGTCCAACCCCTGGTGGGGCTCTGCTCTATTCCACCGCACCTGCACAGACTGCCGTGCATGCCCCAATGCGGACATAACTGACGCACTGCGTGTGGTGCGTGCTGGCACGGCGTGGCAAGGTGCCCCGAGGGCAAGCTTGCATTCACAACCAGCAACCAAATACTTCGAAGTACATGCGTTCACAAATGGGGTTTTCCACGTTACAACAAGAGCGCCGGCAGGGTGATCCTGAAACCACCGCCTTGGTAGTAGCAATGCGCGTTGAGCAATGGTTGTATATTCAAGGTTGCAGGGGTCCCAGCCCCCTGCGTGCTGAAGCATGGAGTGCAGGTGCACTTGCAAATGTGTCGCGCACTAGACACACACGCGCGGCAGCAGCGCGCAGCCTTGCGTACCTGTGGCCCGAACTTTTTTTGGTGTGCGTTGGTGTTGCTGCTGAGGCATCCTATGAGGCGTGGCACCCCCCCGGCCCCCGCCGCCTCACACCCACAGTAAGGGGAGCCGCAGCAGAGGCGGCGGGGTGTGCACGCAGCACCAGTGCTGGTGGCGCCCCGCGGCCATTGTCAGTGCACGCGTGAGGGATGCGGGCGCACTGGCGCTGGGCATGCCAAAGATGCCGTGGCGCGCCGCCGCTGCCTGCCGCTGCTGCGCTGCCGCTGCTGCGCTGCCGCTGCTGCCTGCCGCGGCTGCACTGCCGCTGCTGCCTGCCGCTGCTGCACTGCCGCTGCCACTGCTGCCTGCCGCTGCTGCGCCGCCGCTGCTGCCTGCTGCGCCGCCAGCGCCGTGGCCTCGGCGCGCGCGCGCGCATGCTATCGCCTCTTGGCTGTGCTGATGTAGAGCACGTTGTTGCCGCGGATGAAGCAGTCGCCGTACTTTGCCTTGAGCTGGCCGTTAACGTACTCCTCCGTCTGCTCCATGGCAATGTTCATGTAGCCGTCCAGGCACGCCAGCACGCCTGCGACACGCACGCGCGCCAACACACAAAGGGGCAACACAGCACACTGCTCAGCACTTCGCACGCCATCACCCGCCCCCGCTCCCGCACACACTGAAAAGGCGATGCAACGCGAAGGCAGCAGGCACACACGCTTTCAGCGCGGCGCACCCCCCATCACTCGCTTTGTTGTCACACGCCAACGCTTGCGCCGGCTGCTCCCGCATGAGCACGGCGCGCTCCGTCGCCACGCCGCACCGTCCGCGCCATCATGCGCTGAGCGGCAGACGTGCTCAGCCAGAGGCATAGCGTGTCGCTGTGCTGCGCTCGCTTCGGATGCTGCCGGCCTAGGCACGCGCCATAGTGGCGCACGCGGGCGGCTGCAGTGGCAGCTCAGCCAGCACCCCGGTGCCACACAGCTCAGTTTTGCGTTACATGAGGACCGCTGCCTGGTGGGGGCTTCCAGTGCCAGGTTTTCTTAAGCGACACGAGTCGAGCAACAACAAAAAAGTTTATGCCCACCCCTCACCCAGGCCCGAGGACTGCACCGCCACATAGCATGGCTCAGTGCACTTTATGTTTGGTGTGGGCTGGTGTCAGCCCCGTCGCACCCCGCAGTGATGCTAGAACGTACTAGAAGTGCTAGTGAAGCACACACGTTCGGCAGTGAACACCTAAAAGTATGTGTGTATCAATTAGTATAGCAACCTTGTGTGGTCAGGGACAGGCCTCTGGAGCGCGCACTTGACCGCATTGCTGCACCATTTGAAGCGCAGGAAAATGCGAGTGCACTCCCAACCAGGACCACCGTTGGATGTTGCCGCATGTGTCTATGGGCACGCCGCCTGCCGTCATGGCGTCATGAGGCAGGCAGGCAGGCGGCGCATGGGCACTTGTCCACCATGTGGTGCGTAGCAGCACCAGGGGAGCCAGCTCTGAACTCCGCCACCGTGCGGCTACTGAGGTGATTGCAGACCCCGAGTTTCCAGGCTGCGCTAGGCCACCGGCTCACGGACACACTGGTTCACCGTAGAAAGTGGCGCAAGCGCGGCGGCACAGCTGCTCCAGCGCCAGTTGGCAAAAACTGCCGCTGCGCCTGACTGTGCTTGGAAGCGGTTGTTGTTGTTAGCTCAGAAGTACTTTGCAGGTGTCAAAAAGTGTGCAGGGGAATACACGCAACTTCATGAATGCGAGGCGTGCCACATTTGAACACCCAGCGTGTAGCGCTGTGCAGCCTTTCTTGTGGGCCTGGTCCGTAAGAGTGCATTGTGGTTGCTCCCGCGTTGCACGAGTACTAGCGACCAAACACAGTACAATGCAGTCAATCAATACTGTGGTGGAGGTGCCAGGGCAGCAAGACATGAGAGACACGAGTGCACTGCCGCCTGTTCGCTGTGCACCACTTGAACGTCGAAGGACGTGGCAAGTGCTGTTGGACGTGGCAAGTGCTGTTACACGTATAACACCACAGCACCTGTAGTCCGGCCACCTGGACTGCACCTGCGAAATAACATGCATCGTCAACTGTGGCGGGTGCAGGTGTGGCTGGAGCACTGCAGCGTCGTAAACCACTGCTTGGTGTCTCGAAGACCGCGGTGTAGCGCTCCATGGCAGCTGCGGTGGGGCTAGCTGGTGCGCGCATGCAACTTGTGCACTGGCAGCAGCACCATTTGACAAAAACCAAACTGCTGCCTAATTTCAGTACGCTGCTGGTGCCGCTGCAAACTTCAAATTGCTTGACCTTCTGTTCAAGCCCATAACTTCAAGTGCTTGACCTTGTACTTCAAGTTTCGAGTCTGCTGCTTCTTGTTGTTTTTTTTGCTCCTGTTAGGAAAGGGGCTCGCGCTGCTAGCGCTGGTGTGCCGGCAGCTGTGCCACAAAATGGATATCAAATACAGCAGCTATAGATTGCCTCCGCGTGTCAGCGCCGGGGGCCTTTGTTCCTGCTGCCCTCTTTGTTAAAGAACACCTTGGACACGTGTAGCAGCCAGCACACACCACTTTTAACCAGTGACCACCAGTACGCGCGCGCGCACGCACCTCTGTAGTCCACGCCGCTGTTGAGCTTGACGATGACTGATCGGCCCAGCACCCCTTTCAGGAAGTCGCTGGGTGACTTGATCTTGGAAGAGGGACGGGCACCCGACTCGGCCACTGCCACAGCCACCACTGCTGCCGGCTTGGCTGCCGCAGGCTTGGCTGCCGGGGGGGGGGCTCCCCCCGCTGCTCCCCCTTCGTCCATGCCGCTGCTCTCCTGCCTCTCCTGCAGCTGGCAACGCTGGTGGCACACTCACACAATCGCCTGCTTCCTCTCGTGTGTGTGTGTGTGTGAAAGGGAAGGGGAGGGAGCAGGCTCACCCGCATCCGGGTGGTAGATACAGTTGCTTGCAATTTGTGAACTGTCAAAGTTGCTGCTGTTGACCACCACAGGCGCAGCTGCCCGGTGGTGTTGCTGGTGGCGTGGGTGGCAGCAGCTCAGGAGGTTGACGAGTAGCGGTGGTGCTGGTGCTACTGCAGCTGCGTGAAGCCAGCCTGCCACAGGCACGGCAGCTCGTGCTGGGACCTTGGTTGAAGCCGGAAGCTCACACGGAGTCAGCAGAAACAGCCAACAAGGCCACACACCGTCGCACCAACAGCAGGGTCGCAGCACCAGTAGCAGCAGTAGCAGCAGCAACAGCAGCGCTACATCAAGCAGCAGCCTGCAACACCACTTCAGTAGCCAGCAGTGCAATCTCTCCTGCCTTTCTTGCCACAGCAACATCGAGCCGTCTGGACCCAGCGACAGCAGCAGCAGCGGCAGTGCTCACTCCTAACAACACCAGCCGCTCCAGGCAGCAGCAGCTGCTGCAGCCATGGCCTCCAACTCAGCCGCTGCTGCCGCCCACTGGCGCCAGCAGCAGGCCGCAAAACAGCAACCGCAGCAGGAGGAAGGGAAGATCGGGGGCTCCGACACAGCCCAGGCACTGTCTGCGTCGACGGCGGCTGCATCAGGGGCGGCAGCAGTGGGCATGGCGCCCTCCGGAGCGCCCGTTACGCTGTCCGTGCTGACAAAGAAGTCAGGGCCCTGGCTGCACGCGTGGCTGGACCCTTTGGCGGGCATACGGACTCACAGCGGAGCCATGGCGCTGGCGGACCTGCAGGGTGACGGGGACGCGTGCCTGCTGGTCGCGGACAGTGACGAGCGGTTCAAAATATACAGGTGAGCATGTGTGCATGCTATATATTTATGGGGCGGGGGCGCGAGCCTGCTGGTTGCGGAGAGCGACGAGCGGTTCAAAATACTTCAGAAGTACACAGGTGAGAATGTGTGCGTGTATATATTTATCAGAGGCGTGTGTTATGCAAGAATACGTACTTGGAGAGAGGACGCTTGCCGTGGCTGTGGCGGAGCAGGGGGGTGGGGGCGCGTGCCTGCTGGTCGCGGACAGTTGCGACCCGTTACTTGTGAGTACATCGCACTCTCGATTTGGTGTGGGGTAGTGCGAACACCCTCACACCTTGCACTCAGGTGAGACCCACACTACATCAAAGGGATTTCTATATCATGATGGCAATCATGTGGTCAGTAACGGACCTCCGGATCACGTACTGATCCGCATACCGCAGTCAATCACAGCGCAGTAAATCGTGAGTGCACTGGGCGTGAGTTTATAAGTACAGCATCGATGCCGAGTTGTGATAATGCACTGCCATGGCTCTGGCAGATTTTCAAAAGCTGGTGGGGGTGCGTGCCTCGTCATGTGCGGACAGTGACGGGCCGCTCAAAATTATACAGATACACCGTGTGCCTTAACCTTGTTGTACGGGTACCGCAGTGTATACTATACCTGTGAATATGATGTACCGTCTAGTGCCTATTCCTCTCCCCCTAAAGGTAATGTGGAGGTTTTAAATGGGCGTCCCTAACTCCTTTACCCCCATTTAACTGGCGCTCCCTAATTGTTTTACCCCCTTTTTAACTGGTGCTCCCTGTTCGTCTTACCTTGTCTAAGCTGGTGCTCCCTGGCCCGTTGAGCCCTCCTAAATACTGGCCATGCCTAAGGGTGCACCCCTGACGGTATGTACAGTGACTGTAGTTGTCACTTGTTGTGGTTGGAAACGCATTGTGTTCATGCAGTTGCGCTTTTTCACCGAAAGGGCCGGTGGAGGAGAGCTGGCCGATGCAGCAGCAGGGGCGGCAGCAGCAGCCGTGCCTGGCTGCTCGTCATCAGAGGACATGATCTGCATATCAGGGTCGCTCCCAGGCCGTGCCGCCGCTGCTGCCGCCTCCTGCCCCCCCTGGGTGACCCCGGTGGTGCTGGTGAAGCAGCAGTAACAGCAGCAGACCCACACCAGGTACTGGTAGTGCTCGGGGCGGAGAGCACCCTGCAACGCGGCAAGGCTGCTGCCTTCAGCGCCGGGCGGTCTGGCACGGCCACACACTGACATGGCCAAGGCTGCACTGGGCAAGTAGCTCGTTCGGCGGAACTGGGTAAAGCTGCAGGAGCGTTCTGCTGCGGAGAAACGGCCGCAAAGTGCGCAGGGCCAGCAGCCGTAATGCACACGGGTGTTGCCTGAGCCCAATAGACCCTTGGGAGACTATTTCCCTATTGCCTTTACCGCCCCCCCCAAAGGTTTTAACTGGGCGTCCCTAACTGCTTCCCCCCCCCAGTTTTAACTGGCAAATCCTATTACCTTTAGGGGGAGAGGAATAGGCACTAGACGGTACATGCATAACAGTTAAGTATGTCAACAGTTGTACATGTACATGTGAGCATGTAGTCCATATACGTGAGCATGTGGATAGGGCATTGCACTGCCTGCTTGGCACTGGCTTTGCGCACTGCTCATGAGGCTCTCAGTGGCGCACCTATGCTGTGGTGTTTAAGACTGGGACTGGCATGCATGCATGTTAGGTACTACCACGTTGTATGTGCCAAATGTGCACCTGCCAATGGCAGACAGGAATTGACATAGCTCAGAAGTACAGTGCCCTCGCGATCCAGTTTGCTCCAATTTAGTGCGGTATGCGGTTTAGTGCGGGGTCCAGAGACACGTCACTGACCACATGATTCTACTAAGTAGTATATACACGATACGCAATGCCCCATTTGATGTAGCGCGGCTCTTGCTTCAGTGCGGGGTGCTAGGGAGGCGACACCACCAGGCATTAAATTGCGAGTGCACTGTGCTTCGAAGTATGCGATACATTTCCACACACATGTGGGTGTCGATGTTGCAAACGACTGAAGTCTGCCTAAGCCACGTCCACGCTGCCTCTCGGTCATGTCACGCCTGTCAGACGCGTGTGCTGCTGTTGGACGGCGCTGCTGCTGCGGTTTCCAACGCCTCTAGACTTTGCGAGTACCACATGCATGGTATGCTACCAGCACTTGGTACATTTATACACATGCACACATGTGTGCACAGGCACTCCACTAACTGGCCATGCCCAGCTGTAGTACGCTGGCGTCCCGCAGGGCTTGCGCTGGACGGCCAGACGCACTGAGCCGCTACGCACACGCAAACTTCAGCTTCAAGTGTCGCACCTCCGAGCGAAGTGTTGAAAGCTGACGTGCGTGCACGCCCACACAAACACGCTGACGGCCCCACACCCCGGTGCAGCGGCAGCGCAGCACCTGCAGACAGATGCTCATGGCATTGGAGGGCGCCAACAACCTGCGGTTTTTGTGATTTTTGTGTGGAGATGTGGTGGCAGGCTGTGCCCTAGCTTACCCCTCGTGCACCACGCGTTGGCAGCCTGTATAGAACATCATCGCTCCTGCAAAGTAGTGCGGGCACTGGCGGAGGCATGCGGAGCCCTGGTGGGCTGCATGACTTCACTTGCAAACTGAACGCGCGCACACACACAAACACACACACACACGCGCGCGCGCACACACACACACACACACACACACACAACCCACCCCCCCGCACCCCCCCACGCCACCGCCGCGCCGGCGCCCCCCCCTACGGCGCCGCCCAAAACCGCAGGGGCACGAGCTTTGCGGCGGTGCAGCCGCTGCTGGAGGCCCCCGCCGCGCTGTGCGCATACCACTCGGACGCGGGCGCAGTCCGCACGCCCAGCGTGGCCATCGCCGCTGGCCACAGCGTCTACATCTACAGGAACCTGCGGCCCTACTACAAGTTCGCCGCGCCCGCCCTAGAGCCCACACAGGTGCGCCGGGCTTTGCAGTGCTGTTTGTATGGGGCCATGTGTGCGTAGTATAGCTTGTGGCCAGCCAGTTGGAGCCGGCCGAGTTCGCCGTGTTGGCGCCGCCAGCGGTGTGCGACGGCTTGTTGTATGGGGAGCATGTATGCATGGTATAGCGTTTGGCCAGGCAGGTGGAGCCAGCTGAGTGCGCCGGTATTGCCGTGTGCAACGGCGGAGCGGCAGCGGTATGAGGGTGCGCTACAGGTGTCGGACGCGCTGCCGTTCACACGCAGGAGTTCGCTGCGTCGCCACAAACTTCTGCCATTTCACGCCTGTCAAGCGCGTGTGCTGCTGCTGGACGGCGCTGCTGCTGCGGTGTCCATCGCCTCTAGACTTTGCGAGTACCACATGCATGGTATACCACCAGAACTTGGTACATTTATACACGTGCATACATCATGTGTGTATAGTACAGTAGAACTTCACTACTGCAGTATTCATCTACTACTACATCACCAAAACACATAAAAGCATATATACGTTTTGAATCATACTACCCCGTGATAATGTACTTGTGAGTATGTAATGATATCATCGATGATGCTACAGTATACTTCGAAACTATACCTCTGAAGTATACCACATAGTGAACGCTTTGTACCCCTTCCATGCGCGCGCAGGCAGAGCTCGTTGCCTGGGCGCCGCTCACGCGCGCCAGCACCGACGAAGCGCTTGCCGCCGCCGCGGAGGCGCTCACCAAAGCGCGCTCCACAGGAACGATCCTCACTGCGAGAAGCGCAGACCTGCTCAGCAGCAACACGGCCACGGCACGCCGTGCAGCGGTGGAGGAGTGGCTGGGACGCCCCATGGCTCAGCCGCCGACGGTGACGTGCCTGACCAAGTTGAAGCGGGCGCGCGAGGACGCGGACGCGGGGTGCTGCCTGGTGGTGGGCACTGAGGCGGGGCAGGTGCGGTTTTTGTAATGATTTGTGATGAACAAGATGCATGTGTGTGCATGAATTGGTTGCCCCTACCACGTACTGCGCTGCACATGCAAAGTACACCCTTATTGAACTCCGCTTTGGGCGCGGAAAGCCCTTTGCACACGGGGCGCGTGACCAGAAAGAGGGACCAGACAGGTAGCGAAAAAGCTGGCAATGCTCAATACTGCGTACGCTGCGTAAGGGAAGCGTGGCACGTTGCCAGTACCCAAGACATGCGTACACACCTGAGGCAGTTGCACCCGGGGTGACGCTGGCAAGGCGTCACCCTGCCCAGGTGCAAATGCCTCAGCTGGGATGCTGGCTGGGCCGCTGATCCCACATGTTGTTTTCCACCCATACCATACCTTCACACACCACGAGCATCCCGCCCTGTGCACACCCTAGCACCCCCCAAAAGTGTCGCCGGCCCCACAGCGACAACACAACCCAGCCCCCCCCTCCCCCCCCTTGCCCCCTCCCCCCTGCACCCCAGGTCCTGCTCGTGGAGCCCCCCGGGGGCGTGATTGTGGGCGTGACCCTCCCCTCCCCGCCCGTCCTCATGGAGGCCACGGGCCTGCTGGACGTGGACTGGCGCGTTGTCGCGGCGTGCCGCAACGGCAAGGTGTACACGGTGAAGAACGGCGAGGGGCGCCACAGCGCCGTCCTCACGGGCGCGGCCATCGAGCTGGAGACGCTCGCCGTCGCGCTTGCGCGCCAGGCACGCCTCATCCACGTCGCCACCATGGACCGCACGCTGCACTGCTACAACCTAAAGGGCCGCCGCGCGCACGCGCTCGCGCAGCCCGCGCCCGTCGCCGCCCTCGAGCCCTTCTCGCGCCAGGGCGCCGACTGCCTGCTCGTCGCGCTCGCGAGCGGCGCGGTGCGCCTCTACAACGGTAAGGCCCTGCTGCACACGCTCGAGCTCGGTGCCCCCCCCGCGGCCATGCGCTTCGGGCGCTTCGGCCGTGAGGAGTCGGCCCTCGCCGTCGCGCTGCGCGGCAGCGGCGCGCTCGTCGTCAAGATCCTCGACC